>PVIU01000573.1:270121-297978 GCA_004026605.1 Ondatra zibethicus | reverse complement strand
ACACACACACACACACACACACACACACACACACACACACACACACTTAAAAGAATCTTTTTTTTTTGATACAGTGTCTCACTATGTAGCCCCAACTGACCAGAACTCCCTGTGTAGTTTAGGCTAGTCTCAAACTCAGAGATTTGCCTGCCTCTGCCTCCCACTGTTGGGACTAAAGGCATCCATCACCACACCCAGCAATTTTTATTTTTGTTTTCAAAGACAGGGTCTCATGTAGCCCAGGCTGGCTTTGAACTTACTGTGTACCCAAGGATAATCTTGAATTTCTGCTTCTTCTGCTTCTGCCTCCCTCCTGGGATTAGAGGTGTAGCCTACCACCTGTTTGTTTTTTGGAGCCAGAGTTTTACATTGTAGCCTAGTCTTTTCTGGAATTCACTGTGTATCACAAGGTGATCTTGAACTCAAGGCAATCTTCCTGCCTCCAGCCTGGAAGTACTGGGACTGAGGTTATAAGAGTGCCTAGCTAATCCTGATCCTTTTAATGAAGCAGTTTAGTCAATCGCGTAACAAGATGGGTGTGTGTCCTGGTGACCATTTCTCTCTTTTCCCTGAGTCTCTCAACTTTTTTTTTTCCTTTTCTTTTTCCAACAGGGTCTGACTTTGTTTGTTCTGGGTGACCCAGAACTCAATGTGTAGACCAGGTTGGCCTTGAACTCTCAGAGGTCTGGCTACTTCTGTGTGCTAGGATTACAGAGACCAGGCTAGCCTTGAACTCAGACTAGGATTAAAGGTGTGTGCACAGACCCAGCAAAAGAACTTCCGGGTTTCTCAGAAAACGAAATTGGTGAGTTGTAGAAAACTGTCATTCTGACTGTACGGCCTTGGCCTCATGCCTGCTCAGGTGAAGTTAAATGAAGAGAATTGAAGGACTTGTGCCACTGGATTAACGGTGCCGTCGGAGCAGCTTTGACGGTGAGCCTTCAGGAGGTGTCGCTGCCGTCTGCCACTGTTTCCACTTCATGGCTAAGTTAATGTACCTCTATTAAAGAACCAGAGCCTCTAGGAATAGCTAGAATACATTTCTCTCCAAATTCATATTAAATGGACTATCAGCTGAACCTGATCGGCTTGAGGAAAGGATTATGTTTTATAAGCTCAGGATTTAGCACTGTTTTCAGCCAAAAATTGTTTCCCTCTGTTCCCGTGTGACTTCTCTCACATTAAAGGCCTCGTAGGAAAGACATGTCTTTTATGTTTGTTTTTTTTTTTCCTTCCTGTGACTTTGCACTCATCTGCAATGTCCTTTCTCTGTATTTTCAACCTGCTCTCCTGGGCTCATCTCCAAAGCTATCTCTTCTACACTAAGATTTTTTCTTGTTCTCAATTTCTCATTTGAAAAAACAAAAAGTCAAACCTTCAGAAAAGGCAACATGATCGTACAAGGTCACCAATACAGTTTCTCCTACGTTGAACTCTAAGTATTTTTAAATCTGCTTTCAGTCTGTATGTTTCCTAACACATTCAAGTTGCCAATATTTTGATCCCTCATACTTGGTGTGTATCACCTAAGAACATGGCCATTCTTCTGCACAGCTAAGCACTGATATCTCACTCAGGACACTAACACTGATGAAATATTACCAGCTATGGAATTTTCACAGCAAAGCTGGGTATTGAACCTGGAGCCTTATACACGCCTGGCAAGCACTGTACCACTGAGCTATGCCACCAGCCCTCCAACTGCATCTTGAGAAGCAGTTCATTTATCACGATAGGCAAGGAATGACAAAAGGAATAGAAAAGTGATTTGAGAATCTTGGTAGAATCAGGTTCCTCCTGGGTGTTCTGGGAAGTGTGTGGGATTTTCTTTAAGCTTCTGCTTGAGATTCACAGGGTCCTCTGGACACTGTCAGCTTGACAGCTTGGGGCTTTAGTGTTCCACAGAGGCAAGCGTTAGCTTTGGCTGCCTCTGCTACTGCTCCCCACATGAAACTGGGGTTATCTGCCACTTGAGCTGTGTTCCTAGAGTCAGGTCAAAATGGCAGGGACAAAATGACTGAGCCAGCACAACGATATAGCAGTTGGGTCCCCCGGATTCCGAGTCTGACTGCTTCTGGGCTGGAGGACTATTTGTGTTCTAGGGCTGCAACAGCAAAGTACCACTCAGAGGAGGGGAAGTTTAACAAGAGAGAATTATTTTCTCGGGGTTTTGGAGGCCAGAAATCCAAAATTAAGGTGCTGGAAAGCCCAGGCTCTCCCTGGAGGTCCAGGAGATATTGGTTCCAGGCCGTTCTCTGAGTTTCTTGGGTTACCGGTGATCTGAGGCATCACGCCTCCGCTTGAGTGACATCCTCAGTTCGTTCTCATGGTATATCTCTTCTTCCCTACCTATTACAGAACGCTAGCCATATTGACTGAAGTGCCCAGCCTATTCTAGTACGTTATCTTGGCTAATCCAACACAATGCCCTACTTTCAAATACACACACCTTCTGCAGTAGAAGGCTTGGGCTCTAATAGCCAGTAGGGGACATAGTTAAACCTGTAAAAGAGGCCCTTGTGTGCCGACATCTTCCAGACTTCCAGTGATAGCATTTCTTTTCTTTCCTTTTTGGTTTTGAGGCAGTGTTTCTCTGTGTAGCCCTGGAATTCACTGTGTAGAACAGGCTAGCCTCATACTCAAATCTGCCTGCCTCTGCCTCCTAAGTGTTGAGTTTAAAGGCATGTACCACCACACCTGACATTTCTAATGGTTTTTGTTTTACTCTGACCTTTTTTTTTTTTTAAATATTGGGTTTTATATAACCCAGGCTGCCCCAGAACTTGCTAGGTAGCCAAGGATGATCTTGTCTGATTCTCCTGCTTGCATCAGAGCTGGGATTACTATGTCCAACAAATTGTGCTAAAGTGTTTCCATTTTGATTCTTGGCTCCAAGTAAGGATCCCGTATTGTCTTTTATCGTCCTACATCTTTAGCCTCCTTTAAATTTTTTTTGTTTTGTTTTTAGAGACAGGGTTTCTCTGTAGCCTTGGAGCCTGTCCTAGAACTAGGTCTTGTAGACCAGGGTGGCCTCGAACTCAAAGAGATCCTCCTGCCTCTGCCTCCCGAGTGCCGGGATTAAAGGCGTGTGCGACCACTGCCCGGCTTAGCCTCCTTTAATTTAGGACAGCCGTTTCAGTGTTTTCCTGTGTGTAAGATTGCCTGAAGTCTTGTAATCTTGGCACTTGAAAGGTGGGAATGGAAGAAGCTTTCACAGCCAAAGTGATGTTTGACTACTCAGTGATTTCAAGGTGAACCTGGACTACATTTGAGAATCTGGCAGCTGAAGTCAATGATAGTTTGTGTGCTTAGCCTCTACTAGGCCTTGGGTTCAGTCTCTAGCCCAGCAGAATTTCTGGATTCACATCCAGAGTTTTTAGACAGGGTCTTGCTACATATCCCAGACTGGCCTTGAACACTTGATCCTCCTGCCCCCGCCTCTCCAGTGCTTGAATTACAAGTGTGTGCTACCAAAGTTGGCCTTAAAATAATGTTTCTGTCTTTTTAGAAACAATATTTAGTTTTGTGCTATGCATGATGGTGCACACCTTTCATCCCAGCACTTGGGAGGCAGAATGAGGAGGACCTCTGAGTTTGAGGCTAGCCTGGTCTACAGAGCAAGTTCTAGGACAGCCAGGGCTACACAGAGAAACCCTCTCTCGATCCCCCCCAACAAAAAAAGACTTGATTGTGAGCCACTTGCTATGGGTGCTGGGAACTGAACCTGGGTCCTTTGCAAGAATAGGACTAGTCATCTCTTCAGCCCCCAAGTTTATTTGTAAAACAGGCCCAATAAGAACACAGCATACCCATAAACTAAAACAACTATAACACTATATTAAGTTATTGAAAGCTTATGAATTATTAATTTTGGAACTTTCCATGTAATAATTTTAATCTGCGATGATCTAAGGAAAACTGAAACTGTGGTAAGGCAAGGTCACTCCACTGATCACTCCATTGATTAGATTACAGCTTTCAGGACCCAATCGCCTTTTTTTTTTTCCGAGACAGGGTTTCTTTAAGTAGTTGTCCTGGAACTAGCTTTTTTTTTTTTTCCTTTTCTTTTGGTTTTTCGAGACAGGGTTTCTCTGTAGCTTTGAAGCCTGTCCTGGAACTAGCTCTTGTAGACCAGGCTGGCCTTGAATTCACAGAGATCCAGCTGTCTCTGCCTCCTGAGTGCTGGGATTAAAGGCGTGGACCACCACCATCCGGCTGACCCAATAGCCTTTTAATATTGCTGCTACCTGGAAACCAAGCCGTCAACACGTGAGCCGTTCTGGGTTCTCCGTTTCCAAGCCATCCAGAGAAAATGTATTTTGGAGTGGTACTTTGAGAGGAAGTAAACACTTGGGTCCCCAGTAGCTTTTCACTTAACATTTCTGAGGGATCACCCTTGCCTGCATCAATTATAACACTAGAGATGGTGAAACATGAACATTCGGCTTCCAGCAGGGCAACTACTCCTGTGTCCTGGGTCCAAGATAGGGCCTTCTTGATCAGGGACAACTCATTCTCTTCCAACCAGCAGGTAGCTCCAGGAGGGATGCGGAGAAGGAAGGGGATATCTGCCTAGTTAACGAGACCAGCTGATCAACCCTGGTGGGCAGTGTAGGTGATGGGTCACAGCCAGAAAGTCTTTCCACCACTGTTTATTTAGTTTTTTTGAGTCAGGGTTTTTCTGTGTAACAGCTGTCTGTCCTCAGCTCGCCTTGTAGATCACGCTGGCCTTAGACTCTGAGACTGCCCGCCTCTGCCTCCCGAGTGCTGGAATCAAAGGCAGGTGCCACCACCGTCAGGCTCAGGGACCGCTTCTTGATAATCACAGCAGAAGTCTAGAGAGCTATGGGCCATACAGTAGAGTGTATTTCTTTTTTTTCTTTTGAGACAGTCTTACTATGTAGCCGTGGCTAGTTTTGAACTTACAGAGATCTGCCTGCCTTCGAATGGTTAGGATGAAAGGTGTATGCCACCACAGCTAGTAGGTTTATCTTATTACTTCCTGTGTATATGCTAGCATGCTGCCACGGAGGTCAGAGGACTATCTATGTTATGTCTGCCTTTCCATTGTATGGCGACAATCTCTCACTGTACCCGAACCTTACCAGATTCTGCTAGCCTGGATGGCCAGTTCCAAGGATCCTTTTGTCTCATTTATTTTATGTTCACTAGGTCACCGCTGTATATGATATGGGCACACATATCTGAGCATAACAATACAACCTTATAGACAGACGTGGTGGTACACGCTTGTAAACCCAGAACTCGGGAGGCTTAAGTAGAAGGATCCGAATTCCAGTCCTGCCTGAGCTACATAGTAATAAAGCAGTCGCAAAAGTTTTGAGTGTCACTTGCTGGTTACCCTTCCGTTTACTGTACACTGCATACTGGCCCGTGACTGTCGCCTGACTGGCCGCAGGGAGCCCTGCTTGGGAAATCACATTTCCACAGAGTTCCTTACGAGGCCCTCCAGGGTAGGGGTCAGAAACTCGCGTGCAGGACAGGTTTCTAGAAGCACTGACCAGTTACCCCGCAGCGACTTGCAACACTAAGCATCAACCTGGGCCTTTCCACCTAACTCCCATCTCGGCCACCGTACCGGTCCAGCCTGAAGAAGCGATAGTTACGGGGCGGCCACGCGCCCAGGATGGTGGGCGGGGAAACTGAGGTCTGGGCTTTGAGGCGACACCCCTTACCCCGCCGTGAGCATCCGCTCTGGGGACGACCGAGGCCTCGAGTAGGCACCTGGCACTCGCGCCCGGCCCGCAACACTTCCTGTCCCGCGCGGGTGCGGCGCTCACGTGACCCGGGGCTGGGCGGAGATCACCTGAATAAGGACGTCACGTGAACGGGAGGCGGGGCAGGGGCGGGACGTCTCCGCTCACGTGACGGCCCGGGTCGGCCGCCGAGCGCCTCCTAGCCGCACTCCCCTCCCCGCCCTCCCCACCCCCAGGCTCGGGCTCTCGCTCTCCGGCTCCCGTTGCAGCTTCGCCCCCGCTCTTGCGGCGCGACCGTATCCCAGGCTCGGCCTCGAACGGGGCAGCCGCCGAGAGCCCCACGCCACGCGCGATGCGGGCCGTTCAGCCGGGACCGGTGTCCTCCGGGCCGCGCGTCGCGCTCCTGCCTCCGCTGCTGCCGCCGCCGCCGCTACTGCTGCTGCTGCTGCTCGTGGCGGCCCCGGGCTCCGCGCAGGCCCAGGCCGCGGACTTGGCCGCTCTGTGCAGGTAGGTGTCCTGCGTGGCGGGCGCGGGCCGGGGGACACGCAGACGCCCGCCCCGCCCCCGCAGGAAAGTTGCCCGCGTGGTGGCTGCGGCGGCCTCGGGGCGACGCGCGGGGGGACCCACCCCCATGGGGCTGGCCCGCGGAGCCCCGTGTCCCGCCACTTGTGGCTGTCATAAGTCGGGCGGCTTTGTGCGACTCCCGCGGCCGGGGTGTGCCCGTCGGAAGTTGCAAGGGGCAAGAGCTCCGACTGGGCTTTTGTCCCACTGCACGTTTTCATTGAAGTTCCAGCCGTGGCTTCGGGAGGCGTCCCCTCCAGTGTGCAGAGTCTCTCCATGGAGTGCGAGCCCACGCGATGGCTTTGGAGTTGGGTAGTGCTGGTTTCAATTGCAGATTGACCCCGGCTTTGGCAGTTCTCTCTCTTTTTCTTTCCTGATTTAGAGTAGCTATTTGTCAGTGGGTGACGCTTTTTCTTCTTTTGACGGGGTTGTGGGGTGGTCATCTGTGTTGGCTTTCAAGACTTCAGTTCTCCCAGTCCGCTTCCTGTCTGGTTGCTCACATGATGTCATTGTCTCCAGAGTGGATTATTCTAGTGGAGTCTTCTGCTCTGGGAACCGAGGTTGTATAATCTCCAGCCCTGTTGAAGTTTGTTGGTGTTGGACATAGGCTCGTGGACCGAGGGAACTTCCAATACTAGGGGTTTGGGAACTCCTGGCCTCCTCTGGACTTTTTTTTTTTTTTTTTTTTTTGAGACAAGGTTTCCCTGTATCCTTAGAGCCTGTCCTGGAACTAGCTCTTGTAGATCAGGCTGGGCTTGAACTCACAGGGATCCTCATGCCTCTGCCTTCCGAGTACTGGGATTAAAGGCGTGCGCCACCACCGCACTCTTTAGGGTGATAGGAAGTCTTTATTGTTTTTAGAACTTGGATAAGGAGGAAGCAGGATGCAAATCTTGAAGCCAGCCTTACCCCTGACTTTCAGAAGTGAGTCAGACATTTCTGAGCCAAACTTCAAGTTTCTAATGTTAGTTACAGGCTCCTCTTTCCCCGCTTGTGTCAGAGAGTTTTGTTCTCACCTAGCATTCACAACTTGTAGGCATCATTGTTGTGAGAGGAACGAGGCCGACTTCTCTTTCCCACTTTGAAGAGTATCTGGAGGCAGAGCCTGCTGCACTGGGGTTTATAGACCAATTAGCTGCCGGAAGAGAAATTGCTGCCCTGTAACTTCATAATATGGAGGAAGGGTGACCCTTAAACAATTCTGGGGCATTTAGAACAGGAAATTTTGGATTAAGTACTGCTGTGACCAAGAATTAACACAGCTGGCTAGTGTGGAAGTGGTCTTGCTAGTTAATTGGAATTTGTTTCTTTTGAGAGGGGGTGATACCGGGGCTCGAACCTAGGTCAGACGTGCCAAGCAAGTAATCTCCCACTGACCTACAGCCCTTTCCTGAGGATTCTATTTTTACACTATTATTTTTAAAGTGGTGTGTGTTTGTGTGTGTATATATGTTGTATCTGCCATGCAGAGGCAGGAACAGGATCTCAGATCTCTTGGAGCTGGAGTTACAGGTTGTTGTGAGCAGCCTGTCTGGGTACAGAGAATTGAACTTGTGTCTCCCCCCCACCCCCCCCAGCCAGGTCACTCTCCAGTTGTAGTAGTATTCATTTCTTTAAAAAAATTTTTAAAAATTATTTTGATTTTATTGCGGGCATTAGTATTTTGTTTGTATGTGTGTCTGTTGACCACATGCCTTCATGGTGTACTGGAAGGCTGTCGGGTTCCCTGGAACTGGAGTTATAAATGGTTGAGAGGCACCATGTGGGTTCTGGGTATTGAACATGGCCGGGTCCTCTGCAAAAGCAACAATGGTTTTAACTGCTGAGCCGTCTCTTCAGCCCCATAGTGTTAGTTAGTTTCTTCCCCTCCTTCCCTCCTTTTTAAAGAATTTTTCAGTACAGGGTTTCTCTGTGTAGCCTTGCCTGCCTTGGAACTCACTTTGTACACCAGGCTGGCCTGGAACTCAGAGATCCGCCTGTCTCTACCTCCTGAGTGCTGGGATTAAAGGTGTGCACCACCACCACCACCTGACTTAGAATTTATTTCTTAATAGGTTAGAAGTTGGCAAGGAGACTGATAAGACACGGGCTCAGGGCTACTCACTTGTGCATGGTCATCTTACTGTCTTGAACTTGTGTTCATTCTCATCTGGGCCGGGGGATTACTGGTACTTAGCCCAGTAGAATGGCCTTTGCAGCCACATCCTGGGGCCACCATCGAGAGTCTGAGACCTGGTTAGAGGTGCCTGGCATAGCCTCTGACTACCTCTAAGGTGGTTCCTCTAGATTTCCTCAGGTACGGTGAACTTCCA
Source organism: Ondatra zibethicus (assembly GCA_004026605.1). Lineage (NCBI taxonomy): Eukaryota > Metazoa > Chordata > Mammalia > Rodentia > Cricetidae > Ondatra > Ondatra zibethicus. The sequence continues at coordinate 289,388 of PVIU01000573.1, read as the reverse complement.
GGCCTTCACACCTGTGTCCTGCCTGTCACTGTGTTCCCTTTGTACATAGAAACTTGCTTGGAATCAATTTTAGTGTATCTTCCAAACTTAGTATCTGCAGAGTGTCATGTGTGTTGCCATGTAGTTTTGTGTTCTGTGAGATCAAACCAGGCCTAGGGCAAACTTCGCAGCTGTTTTCTTACATAGTCCTTAGTTTAGGATCTCTTCATGCTTTTAACCACTTCCTTGGGACTCTGCGCAGTTATCTGTGCACTGTTAGATAAAGTGACCCTCCAGTCCCTGTATAGGGAAGGAGGTTAGTAATTCTTTCTAAGTCTAGTTTGAGTTTCATCAGTATCAAGGGAGCATGAAGTGTTTGGTTGCCTGCTTATTCTTGTCACAGATCCCATGGCTGCAATGAAAGTAGCCAGCATGGGTCTCCTCGGTGTGAGCAGTAGGCCCCTGCAGTTGCTACTTTTTGTGTTTGTTTCTGTCACCTGGTCACGGAGGCAGTTCCTTGTGTGGCAAGTACTATTCCAGGTGTTTATAAACCAACTGAAGCGAACTACTTTTTCCTTGCTTGGAAAAACAAATGGTTTTATGCCCAGGGCAGTTCCGGAAGTTATTTCTGTAACGATATCGGCATGTCCAGGCTTCACGGGGCTTTTTCTAAGCCCAAGCTGTAGGTTCTCAGACAGCCTCTCCCAAGAGAGGCTAACTTCCAGAGAACAGGAGGGAAATCCTGGCCTATTTCTGGAGTGTCAGCTTCCTGTGGGGACTTCAGGTTGGTTCAGAGCTTTGACCTGATCTAGGGCTCTGACCGCTGGAACGGGGCACAGTTCCTACTGCATTTAGCCTTGGGGAGGGTGAAGGAACCCAGGTGGGAGAACCATTCCCGCAGCAGGTCTTAGGGTGTTTGCACAGTGGAGAGGCCTGCTCTGTGAGATGCATATCTGCAGCAGATGTGGCAGAGGCGAGTGTACACAACAGCACTTGACACAACCGCTTGCTCTTTGAAGAGACTGTACACACACACAGACACCCCCACTTCCCACCGATAGTGAGTACCCGCTGAACCTAGGGTCTCACACGTGGTAGGTAGGTGCTTTACCTGTCAGCTGCATCCCTTTTCTTTTGCTTTTTATTTTGAGACATAGGCTTGCTAAGTTGCCCAGGCTGCCCTGCCCTACCCTGCCTTGCCCTGCCCTGTCTCTGCTGTAGTCAGGATTCCGGGCACAACTAGACCTGGCTGATAATACACACTTGTCAGACGTCTGGAGGACGGTGTGCTGTGGATGAAGCTACTCAGGGATCTCTCAGGCTCGTATAAAGAGCTTACTTTGTGAGGCTGGTGAGCCTGTTGGTGGCACTGACCTGGATAAGGTCTGGGGTAGGGAGCATGGGAAGGTCAGTGGGGCCTGAAGAAGTTAGAAGAAGAGAGGGTCAGAGGTTGGGCAGTGCAGAACCACTGGCAGGGACCGAGTAATGCTCCTGCATAGCCATTCAGTGGAGTAGCTTATTCCTTTAAACTTTGCAGAATGCCATGTTACGTATGTTAAACGTGTGTTTCCACCCTTGATTTAGGTGTTTACAGTATCCTTCATGGGGAAAGTGTAACAGTTGGAACTGATTGTAAAATGCTTGGTCTGGTGGTTAACTACTGTGAGATTTATACAGCGCAGGATTTCTCCAAGTTGTGTGGGTTGAATGCTGGAGAGTTTTTATTATATTGAGGACAAGAGAATAATGAAGCCAGCTGGGAGTCACAGTCAGTTTAGTTGCTATCTCTAGGGAGATTTTTTTTCTCTCCTGCAATTTTTCTAAAAGAACAATGCTTATATGTTTAATTTGGGCCACATGTTAGCCTGCATCACATCCATTTGTGTGCATGCATTTCTTTTAATCGTGAGTGTGTGTTAGTCTAGGATGGTTAATTATGGTAACACTATGGTTTTTATTTTCCTTTTTCCACAGGGTCTTATATGCATACCCTCACTACAGCTCACTGTGTGGTAGTTGAGGGTGACCTTGAGCTCCTGGTCCTCTAGCCTCTACCGTCTATCACATCTTAAAACAGCACCTTTTTCTTTTTCTATAAATAATACTTCATCTTTTGACCCCTTAGCAGTTTGTTTTTATCATGTACTTGCAGAAATTTAGGAGTTTCTAAGGTGTTCAGGGTCAAGTCCTTAGATATGTGTGCTGTTTTCCTCCCTCCCTCCTTTCTGTTGCTGTGATAAAACACCATGGCTAGGACATTATATAGCCAAAAGAGTTTATCTTGGCTGGGGTTAGCATGGCAGCAAGTGGCAGCTTTAACCGCAGCCTGAAGGAAAGCCTGCCTTACTTCCTCTAGCAAGGTCATACATACCTCCTAGGCCTCCCAGATATCACCACCAGCTGGGGACCAACTGTTCAAATATAGGAACCTTTGGGGACCATTCTCCTTCTAACCACAGAAACTAAGAAATCTTAGCTTATGTTTGTGTGTGTGTGTGTGTGTGTGTGTGTGTGTGTGTGTGGTCAGAGGGCAACCTCTTGTGCCGCCTTCTTTTCCAGATAAGATCTCTGTGAGTGAACTCCACTCAGGCCAGCTGGCCTCTCCCTCCTCCACTCCCAGCTTCTTCATCTATAGGATAGTTATGTGCTGCTGACTCTAGTGGGGGCCGGGGCCCCAGCTTATGTTCTCATGCTTTTAAGGCAAGCACTTTACTGGCAAAGGCATCTTCCCATCCTCAAGATTTCTTTAAGAATTAAATTAATTAAAGACAGAGTCTTACTGTCTAGCCCAGTCTGTCCAACTTGTGCTCCACCATCTTTGTCTTCAAGTGCCAGCAGTCAGTGGTTTTGTTTTTTTGTTATCACACCTGGCTTTTTTTTTTTTTGAGATGTTTTTAAAATTTTTATGTGTATGGGTGTCTTGTCTGCATATGTGCCTGTGCACCATGTGTGTTTAATGTCTTTGGAGGCCCCAGAAGAAGGTGTTGAATCCTCTGGCACTGGAGTTTCAAGCAGTTGTGAGCCACCTTGTGGGTGCTGGCAATAGAACACAGGTTCTCTGGAAGAACAGCCAGTGCACTCCAGCCCCTAAGAAACTCTTGGCATTAAATTGTACACATCTTCCTTCACTATATCAAAGGCTTGTTTACATTTTAGTAACTCATAAGAACTAGTGTCTTAGTTAGGGTTCCTATTGCTGTAAAGAGAAAACATGACCATGACCCCCTTGTTCAATTACATCTTCAGCAGCTTTCTGTCTTTCACTGCCTAAGCTTGGCTGTCCTGAAAGAAGAACTCTAGAGGAGGCTGGCCTTGAACTCAGAGATCTGCCAACCTCTGACTTCCCAGTGCTGGGATTACACCCACGACACCTGTCTCTAAGTTTTTCATTAATTCTTTTTCACAAGTCGGAAACTTAGCTGAGTGGGATCTTGCCCTGGGGTCACTATTCTTTTAGTCCAGTTCTTTATCTGTTTATCTCCTTGAACACAGGATTTAGCTCTGTTCTACTTTTTGGTGCCCCTTTTCCCAGTCTGTACGTTTTGTGCTTTTATTTGCTCAGCTTGCTGATTTCATTATATATTTTAATTATAGTTAACTCTAGTAACCACACTACAGAGTCTGTGTTTTGAGATTTCCTCTGCTAATGGGATTAATCCAAAACTCTTCACTTTAGTCTCAGGCAGACTCTTCAGTCAAGGGCAAAGCTGCTGTATTCTTCACCAAAATATCACAAGAACGATCTCTAGACAAAATGCTGACATTCTTTCCCCAGAAACCGCTTGAGCCCCCCCCCCCCCAGTTGTAATCGCTTTTAGCATCACTGTCTTCCATGCTCCTACTAGTTTGGCCCAATAAGCAACACTTAAAATATTCAACTGCTTTCCTAATCTACATTCCCAAGGTCCATATTCATTCAAACAAAAGCATGGCCTGGCCTATCACATATACCCCACTCCTGGTACCAACTTCTGCCTTAGGGTTTCTACTGCTGTGAAGAAACACCATGACCACAACAACATTTAGTTTTTTATTGATATTTATTGAGCTCTACATTTTTCTCTGCTCCCTTCCCTGCCTCTCCCCTCCCCGCTTCAATTCTCCCCCAAGGTCCCCATGCTCCCAATTGACTCAGGAGATCTTGTCTTTTTATACTTTCTACTTCCCATGTAGATTAGATCTATGTAAGTCTCTCTTAGGGTCCTCATTGTTGTCTAAGTTCTCTGGGATTGTGGTTTGTAGGCTGGCTTTTTTTGCTTTATGTTTAAAAACCACCTATGAGTGAGTACATGTGATAATTGTCTTTCTGGGTCTGGGTTACCTCACTCAAAATAATGTTTTCTAGCTCCATCCATTTCCCTGCAAAATTCAAGCTCTCGTTACTTTTTTCTGCTGTGTAATACTCCATTGTGTAAATTTACCACATGTTTCTTATCCATTCTTGGATCGAGGGGCATTTAGGTTGTTTCCAGGTTCTGGTTATGACAAACAAAGCTGCTATGAACATAGTTGAGCACATGTCCTTGTGGCACGATTGAGCATCCTTTGGATATATACCCAAAAGTGGTATTACTGGGTCTTGAGGAAGGTTGTTTCCTAATTTTCTGAGAAATCTCCACACTGACATCCAAAGGGGCTGTACCAGCTTGCATTCCCACCAGCAGTGCAGAAGTGTTCCCTTTTCCCCACAACCTCTCCAGCATAAGTTGTCATCAGTGTTTTTGATCTTGGCCATTCTTACAGTAGGTGTAAGATGGAATCTCAGAGTTGTTTTGATTTGCATTTCTCTGATGACTAAGGATGTTGAACATTTCCTTAAGTGTCTTTCAGCATTTTAGATTCCTCTGTTGAGAGTTCTCTGTTTAGGTCTGCACTCCATTTTTTTATTGGATTATGTGTTCTTTTGGTGTCCAGTTTCTTGAGTTCTTTGTATATTTTGGAGATCAGACCTCTGACTGATGTGGGGCTAGTGAAGATCTTTTCCCATTCTGTAGGCTGGCGTTCTATCTTGTTGACCGTGTCCTTTGCTGTACAGAAGCTTTTCAGTTTCAGGAGGTCCCATTTATTAATTGTTCCTCTCAGTGTCTGTGCTGCTGGGGTTCTATTTAGGAAGTGGTTCCCTGTGCCAATGCGTTCAAGTGTACTTCCCACTTTCTCTTCTATAAGGTTCAGTGTGGCTGGCTTTATGTTGAGGTCTTTGATCCATTTGGACTTGAGTTTTGTGCATGGTGATAGGTATGGTTCTATTTTCATTTTTCTACATGTTGATATCCAGTTATGCCTGCACCATTTATTAAATATGCTTTCTTTTTTTCCATTTGATATTTTTTGCTTCTTTATCAAAGATCAGGCGTTCGAAGATGTGTGGATTGATATCCGGGTCTTCTGTTTGGTTCCATTGGTCCTCCTGTCTGTTCTTATGCCAATAGCAGAGCAGGCTGTTTTCCTTACTGTAGCTCTGTAGTAGAGTTTAAAGTCAGGGATGGTGATGCCTACAGAAATTCTTTTATTGCACAGGATTGTTTTGACTGTCCTGGGTTTTTTGCTTTTCCAAATGAAGTTGAGTACCGTTCTTTCGAGGTCTCTGAAGAATTTTCCTGGGATTTTGGTGGGCATTGTGTTGAATCTGTAGATTGCTTTTTGGCCCATAATAACAATTCTTATAAAGGAAGAAACATTTAATTGGGGTGGCTTACATTTTCAGAGGTTTAGTCCTTTGTCATCATGGTGCGACATGGTGCCATGCAGGCAGATGTGGTGCTGGAGAAGTAGCTGAGAGCCCAATATCTTGACACACAGGAAGTGGTCTTTCTTACGGGGTGTGGCTTGAACATATATAAGACCTCAAAGCTCGCCTCTATGGTAACTCCAACAAATATCCTAATAATATCATTCCCTTTGGGACCATTTTTTTTTTCCAAACTGCAACTAGTAGTCTGTTTCATACCAGACAGGTTATATCCCCAGCCTTTGCCCTCACCTCATTCTTCTACCCCTGGCCCCCACCCCCCTTTTGAGACAGGATCACCTTACCCTGCCATGGCTGTCATGGAATTCACTGTGGAGACCAGGCTGGTCTCACCTACAGAGACCCACTTGCTTCTGCCTCCTAAATGTCCCATTTTTTAATTTATCTATTTGTTTATTATTTTTTGGTTTTTTTGAGACAGGGTTTCACTGTGTTTCCCTGCTGTCTAGGAACTCACTCTGCAGACCAGACTGACCTCAAACTCAGAGATCTACCTGCCTCTGCCTCTGAATGCTGGGATTAAAAGTGTGTGCCACCATCACGCAGCTTTTTTTTTTTTTGAGACCTGGTTTCACTATATAGCTCATACTGGCCTTGAACTTATAATCTTCCTACCTCAGTCTCTGAATGTTGGGGTTACAAGCAGGTAGTACCATGCTTGGCTTGCCTAGCTCTTATCTTTTTGTTCCTTTGGTAGTTATCTTGGGTTCATGTTGCCCTGACCCCGGTGGCTCCTGATGGTGCTCTTTCCGGTAAATCTCATTTTGGACATCTGTTGCCCTGTGCAGCTGCTCAGGGCAGGGCTGGAGGCATTCGTTGGAACTTGGCTATAAATTGCTTTTGGGGAGATGGGAAAGACATGCCAGGGGCTGGTCATGGAGCCTGACATCTTTTCTTATTCTGCTATGAGACACCCACCCAGGCGTGCTGTTTCTGTGGGAGGCAGCTGCTGGCCCCTGTAGACAGTTGTTGGCCGAGTGCTGGTGCTGCCTGTTGAGAGTCCATGAGTCCTGCTTGAGACAGGTCTGGATGATGGAGCTGGGGCCAGGCCGCCACTGGTCTTTTTTGCTCCTCCACACAGTTGCCTTACTTATGATTTGAGACTGGCTCTCTGTAGCCCAGGTGTGTGGACCTCCTGCCTCAGCATTCCGAGTGCTGGAATTACAGGTGGGTGCTGGCCTGGGAGTTTCCTTTAGAAGTCACTGTCTGTGTTACACACCCTTACTGGCCCAGGAGTTGCTGCCTCAGTTGGCAAGTGCCTGCTGGTTGAGATTTCCCTTTGCAGAAGAAAAGGGTTGAAGCTGTGGGGTTGTGGCTCTGCAGTCCCACTTCACACTCAGAGTTCTGAGATCCGAGTTAGCAGAATGCAAGACTTTCCCAGCACAAAACTCCCTGGCACAGTAGGTGTGGAGTTTGGGCAGGTGCCAGGTCCAGGTGCCCCATGTTGGACTGGGCCTTGTGCCATTTATTTATTTATTTATTTATTTATTTATTTATTTATTTATTTATTTATTTATTTATTTATTTATTTATTTTTAATTAGTGTCTCTCTATATAGACTAGGATAGCCTGCCTCTGCCTCCCAAGTGCTGGGATTAAAGGCATGAGCCATGAGCCACCAAGCCCTGTGGTTGTTTATCTATAGTGGGAGGCTGGAAGGCCTGACTGACTTAGGTACCCACCAGTGGCCCCTGCCATCAGCTGGACTTTGCTGGTTCATTTGGGGTTGGGATTGACTGCTGTTGGTAGAGCCTCAGAGGTTAGTGAGAAAATGTTTGGTCACTTCACCTTGCTCTACAACTGCAAACCAGCTGTTATTGGCAAGGAGGTGCCAAGGACTGTCATGTTCTATTTTTGTCTCTGATAGCATGTGGAGGGGTCATCACAGTGGAGGAAAATCCGCTGTCCTTCACGAGGGGTGTGAAACTTGCCCTCCAGATCAGCCACTGGCCTTTGGCAGGAGTTTCCCCTTACTCAGTCAGCGCTGGAGGGCGAGTTCCTCAGGATCTGACTGATCCCGCAGGTGCTGTGGAGCTGCTGGTCCTAGCTATGACCTAGGGTAGGAGACATCAGTCAGCAGTGGCCTCCAGCTTGCCTTGCATCCCAGTGGCCTGCGAGGTAAGTCTCAGAGCCTTTTAGGCTGAACTTTGGGTATGTGCTGTCCAGAGCTTCCATGTGGCTCCTGAGGTTTGGCTGGATGTAAGGCTGTTCTAATTCCAACTGACTCCAAAATCAGTCTTCACTCCCTTTTGTGGGTAGTACTGGGGTTTGAAGTTAGGGCCTTGGCTTCTAAGGTGGCAAGCAGTGTGCCCTTGAGTTGTATCTCCAGTCCCTTTTTTTTAAACAACAACAACAACAAAACTTTGAGACAGGTCTCACTGAGCTTCCTAAGACAACCCTCAGGCTTGCGCCCTCCCGCCCTCAGTCTTCGTGGCAGTTGGCTTTACAGGTCTGTGCTGACAAGCCTGTCCATCAGCCGCACATTTTAAAGCAGATGTGTGGAAAACTCCCTACTCCTCCGCCTGGCCTGCAAATAGAACAAGCCACCAGACCAGAAATGACACAGAAGAGGGTTTCTTAGAAGTGACAAGGGCAGGACCCATTGAGTCATCATCATTGTTCCTCTGGGCCCCTCCTCTCACCTGACCAGCTGTAGATATGCTACTTTCCATTCTGAAGTGAAAGCCAACATCTCTTCCTGTTGACTCTTAGAGGAGGCGGTGTGAGCCAGTGGTGTCATGGGGCCCAGCATTCCTTAATAATGTGAGAGAGGATCGAGGGGCTCACAGGGGATCAAGGGGCAGGGGTCCACTATGCCTAGGCTCTTTTGTAAGGTGATGATGTAAAGGGAGTCTGGGAGGAAGTGAGGGTGTAAACTGTGCCTCTGACAGGGAAGAGCCTTGCAGGGCTCTGCCTGTGGGAGCAGCCTGCTGAACCCCATGTAGGTGGGCACAGGAGAGATGCCAAGAGTGTTACCCTGGGACTGGGTCCCAGAGGTGACTGCGATGACTTTGGAGTTACTGGGGGATCAAGAAGATGTGGAAATTAGGAAGCTGGACTCAGTGGCTCATATCTATAATCCTAGCACTTGGCAGGCTCAGGCAGGAGGATTGCCCTGAGTTCCAGGCCAGCCTGAACTCAGAAGCAAACCCCAAACCCCAAAAGTTCTGATTGGTTTGCTTTTGTGCAGAGTGGCTTCATGTCTTTCAGGTTCCTGAGGCTGGTGACAGTTTTGCTGCCAGGATGCAATGGGAAATGGCTTGTGCGTGGGGTAGAGGGCATGGCGAGTCCCTGCTGTGCGTGGTCACTTTCTGATCTGAGAATGCAGGCCAGGTTACTTCCATGCTCTGTATTTTCATGACTCTAAAAATGGGGGAGATTGCGTGCTACTTGAGACAGTGAGGGTTAAGTGATTATGTTCAGAAGCTTTGCAGGGCATGTCCCAGGTATGCCATTTTGGGATAGTCTCCTGTCACCAGGCTGGCATTGAACTTGCTGTATAGCCAGGTTGACCCTGTGCATCTGACCGTCTTGTCTCCACTTGCCCGGTTCTGGAATTGCAGCTGCAGGCCACTATTCCTGTTTATATCCTGCTGAGCATCACTGAACCCAGGGCTATGAGCATGGCGGTCAGCACTCGACAACTGAGAGCATCCTTAGACTCCGTCTCCTCGGACTAGGATTCTGTGTACCACTTCCCATCGCAGATCTTTTTTTTTTAACATTTAATTTTTGGTACTAAAGACAGACTAGGCGATCACACACTGAGGGAGATGCTGTACCATTGAGCTTTAATAGGCTCCGTTGCCCCTTTCTTTCTTCCTTGAAGTTAGGAGTAAACTGTTCAGGAGGAGAATGTAATCCTAGTTACAGATGCACAAGCATAGGGGACCCACCTGATGTAGGCTGAGGACTCAAACCCTAGCTGCAGCCTGTGTGCTGGGGTTGAGCTGGGCAAGCCCATGTTCTGGGTGGTTCCTGGCGGCTCTGTGTCTTGGAGGGTAGGTGTTGTTTGCTGTAGTGAAATTGTTGAGGGTGAGAATCCTAGCCCCTGTGCTGCCAGGCAGTTCAGGTTTACCCAGGCGGGCGCTCTGGTGGCAGCTGCTCGGGCTTAGACTTAGTTGAGGGTTGGGGAGGCTTGACTGCTGGCCTGTCCCGAGGAGACAACCAGGAAGAAGCTGTCTGTCTGTCTCTGTGGTCTGGTGTCTTGTTGTCCTTGTGCCCTGCCTTCCCCCAATGCACTTTGGTGTGTGTGTGTGTGGTTTGGGTGTGAAGTGTGTTCCTTCTCCCTTCCCCCGAAAGGCTTAATGTTTTTGAAATGTTGATCTCTAGCAGTAGGTGAAGTTACTTATAGGGGGCTGGTTCATCAGGGTGCTGTGGAACAGTCTCTGCACACCGTAAATATGTATTGCTCTCATTGTTAGCAAAAAGCTGATTGGCCGATGGCTAGGCATGATTTTCAGGGCAGACAGAATGTTGGGAAGAAGGGCAAAGCCATCTTGAGCCAGATGGAGAGGAAGCAGGACATGCAGGAGAGGTAAAAGCACACGGATGAATAGAAATCGGTTCATTTAAAGCTGGGCGGTTGTGGCACACATCCTTAATCCCAGCACTCGGGAGGCAGAAGCAGGTGAATCTCCATGAGTTCAAGGCCAGCCTGGTCTACAAGAGCTAGTTCCAGGACAGCTACGCTATTACACAAAGAAACCCTGTCTTGAAAAACCACAAAGGGGGGGGGCGCTAATTTAAATTTAATTTAGGAGCTAGTTAGTAATAAACCTGAGCTGTCAGCTGAGCATTTATAATTAATATAAAGTCTCTGGTTATTTGGGAGCGGCTGCTGGGACACCGAAACTCTATCTACATCAAGGTTTTGACCTCATCAAGGGATTAATTCATAGACATATTCATAATTTCATGGCATGATTGGGAGAGGATAGGAACTTTCAGAGGTGGTGCTTAGTTGGAGAAAGTGGATCATTAGGGGCACATCTTTGGAAGCCATCTTGTCCCAGGCCTGCCTGGGTGTCCCACTTTCCTTCTCTGTGTTTCGTGGCTACCATCACGTACTCCTGTTTCTGTGACGTGTGGTCTCAGCTTAGCACAGCAGTGGGACAGCTGACCGTGCACTGAGACCTTAGGAACGAAGAGGCCTTTCGTCTAACACCGTCTCCCACATGTTTATCACATGTGCATGTATTTGCCATGTCTCAGGGTCTCTCACGTGTGTCACAGCCATGCAGAGGCTGACTAGCACTGTATGTGCATGTATTTGCCATATCTCAGCACCCCTGGAGTTCTATCTGGAGGCTCAGATTCTTGAGCATCATGGTGAGTGTGGCCCAGCACAAGGGTCTGCCCCTTGCCCTTCCCTTCCCTCTTCAGCTCCTTGCCTGTGTCATGTGGCAGTTGTCCTTTTTTGTGCGTGTGAACTCGGTTCTTAAGCAATCCGAATCCTTCTGTTACATCACAGCTCTCAAATGCTGTTCCTCATCTAGGTTCCTCTCTATTAGTAACCTTTTGGGTTTGCTTGGTTTGTGGATAAGGAAGTTGGGGTTTAGAGTGTATGAATGCCACTCCGCCTATAGGCTGAGGTGCAGGGGTGGGTTTGTGTAGCTTTCCACTGTGATCACGGCTTCTTTTTTTTTTTTTAGTTTTTCGAGACAGGGTTTCTCTATGACTTTGGAGCCTGTCCTGGAACTAGCTCTTGTAGACCAGGCTGGCCTCGAACTTACAGAGATCCGCCTGCCTCTGCCTCCCAAGTGCTGGGATTAAAGGCATGCCACACCACCGCCTGGCCTGGCTTCTTTTCAGAGACTCCTTTCTCCCACCTGCCTCTGCTATCACTCACATAGGACATGGTTCAAAGATCATTGGGTCCTGGTTGCCTGCAGCCCTGGTCCCTTAGCCTGGCTGGATCCTTCCTTACCCAGGTGAATCCTGCTTCTAGATCCTCTGTAGCTCTCTGGGAAAAGCCAACTAAAGGCTGACTCTCCATGAGCATCTTCTCTTTCTCTGTGAGCAGGCTTCATATCTTTATCCACAGTCTTGTGGTTGGTTAGAATAGGAAGTGAAGTACTTCCTATATAATCCTGGGCCCTGCTGTGTCAAAGTCATGTGTTTCCCAGTGTCATCGTCTGGTCAGGGTTGAGTCACTCTGCCAGGCCAGATTTTGTCTCTTTTAGTCCACAGCTCCCAAGGTCCACTCTTTGCTAGCTGCCTTGCTGTAGGCCCACTAGGGACCCTGTCTCCTCCTGATCTCTTGGAGACTGGTCTGGCTTTTGGGCCAGTGTGCTGCATGTATGAGCTGAGACCCTGGAGATAGGAACGGTGCGCAGGTGACAGCCTCATACTCTACTCGTACTCCAAAGCAGAATCGTGTTTGGAAGTTGAGTTGGAAAGACTCAGGATTCTATTTGTCTCCAAGAGGCAGCTTCGTGCTCACTGAGGATCATGACAAGCACCCCCAGCTAGCGCTGTGTGTGTATCTTGTTGTGCGGATCATCAACTTTCTCATGTTTTTAAAGGAAGACAAATTACTGACTCATGTGCTTGTTAATTTTATGACTGATTTTGTCATACCTGCTTTGTGTGCTGATAATTCTAAGCCAGTGGTTAAATATTGACCAGCTACATGATTGCAAGCTGTCGCTGTCATCTTCAGACTTACAGGTGGCTGGGGAACTAGGGGACACATAACTGTGAGCGGGGAAGAGAGTGAGTTAACAGAGAGGCGCCTGTTAGAAGACAGAGGGAGACCCAGTTTCTAAGGTATTTTTCTTTAAGGGATTGTCATGCAAATAACTTGACCATAGAAGCATTCGTGTGCATGCACATTAGCTCCCCTGTTGTGTGTGTGTGTGTGTGTGTGTGTGTTTGTGTGTGTATGTGTGTGTGCAGGCACGCAAATGGAAAGATCAGGAGAGAACCTTGGGTGTCCTTGCCTTCCCTCTGATTTTGACAAGGGTTCTTGTGTATCTCTGTCATGTATACTAGGCCTCTATCTCCTGTAGAGGGCTGAACTAACTGACCCTTGCGCTACTGAGTCTGGCTTTTAGATGGGTTCTGGGGATTTTTTCCTAAGAGTGTGTGTGTGTGTGTGTGTGTGTGTGTGTATGTGTGTGTGTGTGTATGTATGTATATATATATGTATATATATATATATATATATATTTGGTTTTGTATGTAAATTTAAAAGTACTTAAAACAATTTATTATTTTTTTATTGTGTGTGATATGTGTTTACCATGGCACATGTGTGAAGGTCAGATGGTAATATGTAGAAATTGCTTCTTCTACTATGTGGATCCCAGGGTACTCAGGTTGTCAGGCTTGACAGCAAATGTTTTAGCCCCACAAGCCACGTTGCTACCCTGCCCCCTTTTGGTTTTCTTTTTTGTTTTCTTCTTTTGAATCTGATGATCCTCCTCCTGTCCTGGCACCCCCCCACCAAGCATTGGGGTGTGCTACCACATGCACTTTACTGGTGGTCATCTCCCGTCCAGTCCCCAGTCCCCGTTCCCATTACCCACCCACCCCCACCCCGCCTTGGAGACAGACTCTTGGCTGTGTGGCCTTCTCCTGCCTCCACCTCTGCAGTGCTGGCATAAGATACATAAACTCACTCTTCCTGACCTCACACAGTGTCACAGACTTTTAAGGTTTTAAAAATGAAAATCCTTCAAGTTATATCCATCTTAAGTTAGGGGTTTTATTGTTGTGAAGAGACATCAGGGCCACAGCAACTCTTTTGGGTATTTTTTGAGACAGGATTTCTCTGTAGCTCTAGCTGTCCTGGAACTTGGTTTGTAGACCAGGCTGGCCTTGAACTCACAGAGATCTGCCTGCCTCTGCCTCCAGAGTGCTGGGATTGAAGGCATGCACCACCACCACCCAGCCACAGCAACTCTTATAAAGGAAAAACATTTAATTGAGGCTGACTTACAATTCAGAAGCATGGTGGTACACAGGAGAAGTAGTAGGTGAGAGTTCTTTTATACATGGATCCACAGACAGCAGGAGGAAAACAACCCTGGGCCTGGCTTGAGCTTCTGAAACCTCAAAGCCCACCTGAAGTGATACACTTCCTCTAACAAGGCCACACCTACTCCAACAAAGCCATCTTTATTCAGACTACCACAGTCTGTAAGTTGGCAACATCTTTGAGGATATTCTGAAATTTAAACCAAATGAGGTTAAAGTGGAACCTCAGAGCCACTCCTGAGGCATACGTGGCTTGAAAGTTCTGGGCAGTTTAGGAGAGGGTTTTGCCCTCAAACTGACCTGTGCACAGTTTTTCTGGTGAGGGGCGGACTCAGCCCATGTGTTTGCTAACCACTCCCGCTGAGTGTGTTTCTATCACCATGCTTACTTTAAAATTAGAGATAGCATGTTTGTGATGTCTGCCCTTCCTGTTTCCCTCCGGACCTCTTGGTTTGTGTCTGTGTTTACAGTGAGTCTGAGAGCAGTGGAGAGGATGCTTTCTCTGCTCAGAAGTCTACTAGCTTATAGCCCAGGAAGGAACCTGCCGTGTGAGGAGTCTGTTCTGCAGTTTGGCAGCTCTAGGCCAAGACACAAGTAGCCTGCTGTTTAGCACCAGGTGGTCTGGGCTTAGTGTTCCCCAGGGTTTCCTTCCAGGTCACTCTTAGAAGTGGCCCTCCTCTGAGATCCACATGAGTTTTGACAGCATACCCAAGAAAGGGAGTTTCTGTATCTTGGATGTGCCTATAAAAGAATGACTTAATGTTGTGTGTTATTGAATAAGATGGTACTCTGCACAGGTGGCCGTGAGATGAAACAGGAACTTGGAAGTCTCTATATCACACCTGTCATCTTTTTTAAGATTTATTTATTATGTATGCAGTGTTGTGCCTGCATGTATGCTTGCAGGCAGAAGAGGGCACCAGATCTCATTATAGATGGTTGTGAGCTGGTTGCTCACATGTGGTTGCTGGGAGTTCAACTCAGGACCTCTGGGAGCGCAGCCTGTGCTCTTAACCACTGAGCCATCTCTCCAGCCCCCACATCTGTCATCTTAATCGCTTTGTGTGTGTGTGTGTGTGTGTGTGTGTGTGTGTGTGTGTGTATGCAAGTATGTGTGCATGCGAGTGTGTGCACACGAGTGCGTGTGTGAGCGTGTATGTGTGTGTGCGCATGTGTGTGTGTGAGAACTTTTCAGTGTTGTCATTGAAACTAAATATTTTCCAGAAAATTTAAATTATCTTAAAAATGTAGACTAAATGAGACAGTTGACTCTAGTGGTGCGGCTCTTATCCTTGGGGCTCGGCTAACCTGGGTTTTTCCCTGGCCTAGCCACTTCATAGCTGGGTGGCATTGGTGAGGTCATACTTGTTCTGAGCCTTGACATTTTGTCTCCTAAGCTGAGGAATTCAAGAGTATTGAAGATGGAGCAATTGTTGGGGTGGGTGCTACTTAGAGGTTGTCGCTGGGAGGAGCCTTGCCCTGCGGCACACAGAGCCTGGTGGCCTGGCGTCCTCCTTTCCCTCTGGTTCCCTGGTACTGAGGATTGGAGGACGTCATATATGCCAGGATGGAACAGGCTCACTGTCCTTCGCTGTCTCTTCAGCCCGTTTCCTTCCTAATGTTTTGGTAAGTAGTAGTTCTCTGGAACTGACTTTCACATGGCCATGGCCACAAAAGTACACAGGTCTTAGTGACTTAGCCTGAAGAACTTAACTGAAGAGAGCAGTTTTTGTGTTCCAGAATCATCCCATTTGTATTGTAGCCATTGGTAACCTTGAGTTCCTGACTCTTACCTCTCACGTGCTGGGGTTACCAGGCATGTACTGCCATTCTGGTTTATATATGGTGCCGGGGTGGAACTCAGGGCCTCTGAAGCAGTTACTTTTTGTTGCATAGTGACCAATACAACTTGTAGAAGGAAGAGTTTATTTCACTTTAGGGTTCTAGAGGGATGCTCTGTAATGGTGGAAGAAAACGGCAGTGGATGGCTTAGTGACATTCCCACCCAGGCATTCCGTCCACAGGCAGGGAGCTCTGGGAACAGACTGGAAGCTGGGTGTGGCTGTGAAAGCCTGTGCTTCCTTCAGCAGGGCCCCGCCTTCTAATGTTTCAGAACCCACCCGAGAGCATGCCTAACTAGGAGTCACGTGTTCAGATGTATGTGCCTGTGGGGGACATTTTTCATTCAGACCACCACAGTCTCCAGTATGCTAGATAAGCGCTGTACCAGTTGAGCCATGGCCTCAGCTGAGACTCTTTTTCTCTATACCAGAAGTAAATACTGACTGTGTTGGAAAAAGGGGTTGTGGATACTTGTGTCCCTGCTGGCTAGGGTTCTAGAGGCAGGAGTTATATTCCAGGAACCTGTGCTGAGGACCCCACTCACACCCCATGGCTTAGCAGTCTACTGTGGCACACAGTATGTAGGGTTGGAGCTTTTCAGAGGTGAGTGAGCCTATCAGCTAGTTTTTACAATGAGACTGGAAATTGGGGATTTGGCCTGCTTTTCTTAACTTTTTCTCTTTTTGTTTTTGGTCCTGGCTGGCCTCAAACTTGCAGTAATGCCCTTGCTTCACCACCGAGTGCTGAGATTGTGGGTGTGTATTGTCACTTCAGGCACAGGGGCTGATTTTCAAAACCTGGTTTCCCCAGGTTTTCTAGTGCCCAGAGGGGCCGTTCTACTTACAATTGGGTGTCCTCATTTGAGGAGAGAGACTGAATTTTGCAAGGGTGGGACAGTGGGCAGATTTCAGGCTGTGCTTAAGTTGACCAACTATATTATATCCCTAGCCTTGGTGTTTCTTCTTCCTCACTGCCTGTTGCAGTCCCTCAAATGAGATGGAGCTCAGTGGAGTCAGCAGTGGAGAGCTGTGAGCACGCCCCTGGACCTCACTCCTCACTCACGTGCACTCAGCTGCTGCTGGTTTCCTCAAAACTTTGCCTCTTGGTAGAGTTAAAAGATTAAGGCTTTGCTTTCCCTTTGAGCTAGTGAACTGTCCGCCCTGCCTGCCTTTGCCCAGTCTTCACTGTCTAAACTTGGTAAAGAGCTGGGCGGTGGTGGCGCACGCCTTTAATCCCAGCACTCGGGAGACAGAGGCAGGCGGATCTCTGTGAGTTCGAGACCAGCCTGGTCTACAAGAGCTAGTTCCAGGACAGGCTCCAAAGCTACAGAGAAACCCTGTCTTGAAAAACCAAAAATAAATAAATAAATAAACAAACTTGGTAAAGGGTGACCGTTTGGATGCCTTTCTTGCTTAGCAGTGAACTGTTGCTACCAGATGGAATTTTAGTTTTGACTATCCGTATTTGTTTCAAATAGAGAATTCTTTTTCTAAAAGATAAAAAAATTTCATGCCAGTTTGTTGTCCGTACACTTCAGTCTCTGGGGCCCTCATTCTCAGGTGCTTGGATAGCCAGCCCCATGCTGAGTTTTCAGCTTTTACAGACTCCATTCTAAGGATGGTTACAGCCTGGGCCATTTGACTGCTTGGTCTTTGACCTGCCAGAAAATTTACAGTCATCTAGTTCATAATTTTAAATGTAACAACTTCTACTGTTTATTTTTTGCTTTCTTTTTCTTTCTTGGGGCAAGGTTTCACTGTACAGCCCTAGCTGTCCTGGAACTCTCAATGTAGGCAAGGCTGGCTTTGAACTCAGCAGAGACCTGCCTGCTGAGCATTGGGATTAAAGGCATGGACCACTCACTATGGTTGGCCTGAAATGGATCCTTGGCTAGTCAGGCTAGGGTAGGCTCCACTCTGTAGCCAGTTTGTCCTTAAACTATTGCTCCTCCTTCCTTGGCTGCCCAGTGTCCATCATTGCACCATCGCCCTTGGCTTCAGACGTGTAGCCCCTCCTTATTAAACACTGCGCTTCTTTCTCCCACTCTTCGGCTTATTGCTAGTGTCGGGGCACACGCACACACCCTCAGGCCTGCTCACTCTCACTGCACTGCAGGACTGACTCGGCTCCTGTGAGTTGACGTGGTGTTTAGCTGAGTGACAGTGCACAGGTGCCAGGCCTGTCATTTTGGATTGTTTTAAAGCAGCTGTAATGTTCGCTGGAATTAGATCTCCAGTGCTAACAGCCTGCAGATTGTTAGGTTTCAGTTTAAAAGACACTGTGACCGATTCTTTGCTCTTAGGTGGTGTGACTAAGAGCTGAACTAGCACACCTCCCCAGGAGCTGTGGGTTGAGTTCCGTGGTGTTGAGGGCATCTGCTGGGGAGGGTTGCCTGTGAGCCCTTAAATCAATTCCGAAGAAGCTGTGTTCAAAAACTTGAGTAGGTAACAGGATCTGCCCTCTCTGTTTATATTATCACTTCCATTTGATAAATTTGTATGAGATACAAAGTGTATGTCTTCGGAAAGCAGCCTTCTCTCTGACTTCTGTGCACCTCACTTCACTCTGTTCATTTCGCTCCATCTGGATTTTCTTAGGTTTGGTTCTCGCTGCAGACATCTGTGGCCCCGTAGGTGCTTCAGTCATTGGGCTGTGAGGAGCTGTACTGATGTCAGGCTAAGGTTTTTAGTGACCTGCCTGCCTGCCAGGTTGAAAAAACTTGGAATTACAGCTCACAAATGAGAGATTAGCATTTTCTCTGAAACTCACCATAGCAATAGAAATGGGCTAGTGTCCTGCAAATTGCTACCTAAACGCTTTAAGGAAAGTTTACATGTGCTGTGGCCTTCACTTTCTTTTTTTTTCTTCCATTCAAAAACATAATTAAATAAATTTTTTTTTTTTACATTTCTTCCCCTTCTTCCGGTCCCCTCCCGCTACCTCCCACCCTTCCTCCCCCCCCTTCTTCCTTAAAAGAGGGCATGGTGCCCTGCCCTGTTGGAAGTCCAAGGCCCACCCCCCTCCCGACCAGCCTAGGAAAGTGTGCATCCAAAAAGACTCGGTTCCCAAAAAAATAATACATGCAGAAGAGATAGGTCCTAGTGTCATTGTTGATGGCTTCTCCGTCTGCCCCCTTTCGCCGCCACATTCAGAGAGTCTGGTTTGATCATATGCTCATTCAGTCCCAGTCCAGCTGGATTGGTGTGCTCCCATTAGTTCAGGCACACTGTCTCAGTAGGTGGACCTCACGGTCCTAACTTCCTTACTCATCTTCTCCCACCTTCTGCTCTTCAACTGCACCTTGGGAGCTCAATCCATTGCTCTGATGTGAATGTGGGTCTCTGTCTCTATCTCCATCCATCGGATGAAATTTCTGTTCCTGTGGATTTTGCTGTCTCAGGTCTGCTCTGGCCCAGGTTGCTGGCTCAGTCCTGGTCTGCCAATATCCCTGGAGTTGATCCACTCCCACTTGCATGGAGCTTGCTTTCTCAGGCCCATTCCGGCCAAGGTAGCTTGTTCAGTCCAAGATCAGTCTTATTATGGACTTTTTATCACAAATTTCTTTAGTTGAGATTGCCAGTACTCCAGTATTAATCATTGCTCTTATTTGCATGTATTTGGATCTGAACCCTTAGGATTGGTTGTCTTCTGTCTTCTGCTCCTCCACTGAACCTTGGGAGCTCAATCCATTGCTCTGGTGTGAATGTGGGTCTC
>PVIU01000573.1:209654-270021 GCA_004026605.1 Ondatra zibethicus | reverse complement strand
TTCCTCTGCTGCCCAGGGACCTAGCTGGGGACATCCCTGTGGACACCTGGGATCTCATCTAGAGCCAAGTATCTTGCCAGTCCTAAAATGACTCCAATAATGTAGATATCTTATTCCCTTCTCCAATATCCACCTTTCCTCCATCTCCACCCTCCCACTCCCCCAAGCTCTCCTCAGTCCTTCCCTTCTCCCTTCTCCTACCCCCTCCCCTCCCCCGCCCCCCTACTCCACCTCTATGCCCACCCCTGTATTCCCACCTTTTACCTGGCAATCTTGTTTGCTTCCAATTTCCAAGAGGATCTATATATGATTTTCTTTGGGTTCGCCTTGCTATTTTGCTTCTCTGGGCTTGTGAGCTATAAGCTTAGTGTCCTTTGTTTTATGGCTAGGGTCCACTAATGAGTGAGTACATACCATAATCGTCTTTTTGGGTTTGGGTTACCTCACTCAGGATAGCGTTTTCTATTTCCATCCATTTGCATGCAAAATTCAAGTAGAATCAAGATTGCTTACTGCAGGATGGGCGTTGCTGACCCTGCCTCTGTGGCCTCCCCACCCGCAGCCGACTTCTTAGTCCTCCAGCTTTAACCAAGTTGCTCTTTCTTTTTTCCCCTTCACCCCTGAAGTCACTGCTACTTGTCAGTCAGGGCTCAGAGTAATCCCCAGCCTGGCACAGCTGTGCTGTAGTCTTCAGTGATCCACTGCTTGCCCCCACTGACTCAGTTTCCATCAGAACTTATATTGTGCATACTGTTCACTTATTTCCTTTCCTTCTTCCAGGGGCCTGGGAACTTTGTCATTCTGTGCCTGTTGCCTTTCTCATTGAGTATTTGGGGAACCCTGTGGCTGGGCCTCTGTAATCCCAGCACTGGGGATAGGGGTACACAGGCAGAAGGATGCCTACAAGTTTGGACCCCCCATACATACCATAAAACAGACTAAGTGTGCGTCCATGTCCCCCCTCTATCCCTAGCCCGAGGAAGAAGAAACAAGTTTTATTGATGATTTTCTCTGGGCCAGCTACAGTGCTTGAGTGATTTTTTTTTTTTTAACATGATCCTCCTGGCTCTGGAGGTAACTAAGTCTGTTGAGTAGTCCCTGCTTTAAAGCCTGACGTCACCCCAAAGGCCTGGCACTTAAGTAACCAGTTTTTCAGGTTTGTAGTAGCTTAGTGGCCACAAATTCCCAGGACACTCTGTCACCTGCCAGATGCTCACACACCCTTCTTTTGGGCAGGGGCCTCTGACCCAGGAGTCCAGGCCCAAGGGTAAGAGAGTTGTTTGTCCATGATGCTAGTGGTACTGCTTGGGCAGTAAATTCTAGCCAGAGAAGGCTACGGACAGTACCTGGTAGCTTTGGGAACTTCTGTGGGTATTTTTGTGGGGCAGTAGTCACAGGGTCACATGACTAACTAGAAATGGCACTTCTGACCTCTACTCTACCTCTGGGTAGGCTCAGCCCAACAAGTCTGATTTAGTGATTTAGCCTTTCTTCCCTCCTTTCATCAGAGCTGTTCAGAG
Source organism: Ondatra zibethicus (assembly GCA_004026605.1). Lineage (NCBI taxonomy): Eukaryota > Metazoa > Chordata > Mammalia > Rodentia > Cricetidae > Ondatra > Ondatra zibethicus. Next base: position 268,501 of record PVIU01000573.1, on the reverse strand, counting down.
TTAATCAGGGTTTTTGTTTTGTTTAGTTTTTGGTGTGTGTGTGTGCATGTCATAGTGATATTTCATTTGTATTTTAATAAATAAAGCTTGCTTGAAGATCAGGGACTAAAACAGCCCCACTGGTCAGCCTTGCAGACCAGGCAGTGGTGACACACTGCTAATCCCAGTCGCCACACTAGCTGCCATAGAAACCATGCGGTACACGCCTTTAATCCCAGCCCTAGAGAGGATTATAAGACAGGAGGAGACAGCTCTCAGCCACACTCTCATTCTGAGATTCCTGGAGGCAGGATCGCCATTTCAGACTGAGGTGGAGGTAAGAGCCAGTGGCTGGCTGTTTTGCTTTTCGGACCTTCAGGTCCAATCTCTCTCTCTGAGTTTTTTATTAATCGTGCTTCAGTATGTGTGTGTTTTTTTTTTTTTTTTTTTTAAAGCACATTCTCAAGAAACTTCTTTCCCACTCTCTTCCTTTTCTTTTTTACCCTTGCTGAGGAAACTCCCAGGGAAGAGTAGAGGATTGAGCATAATTACTTGGCAGAACCAAAAAACCCCAATGATTTTGGGTGTTCAGGTTGACAGTAGCAGGTAGTCAGAGTGGGTTCTGCAGAGTTCTCTGTTGTGAACCAGCCTGCAGGAGATCCTGACTCAGTGTGAGGCAGACGACAGCTCTTAGCAGAACTGTCCAGTCAGTTGAGGTCCAGACTGTAGTCTGCCAGAAACAGGCCAGCTCTACACATTATAGCTAGTTTTTAAAAAACAACAGAATAAAAAACGTGAGGAATGGAGCTCAATTGGTGGAGTCCCTGTCTAACATGCAGTTAGGGCCTAGGTTTGGCCCCTGACCGTGCTGTCTCGGTGACCTGTGGCCTCAGCACTCAGGAGATGGAGACAGGGTTGTCAAGGAAAAAGCTTGAGAGTTAAAAACAATCCCTTGGAAAGACTGGAGAGATGGCCTAGTAGTTAAGAGCCCTGGCAGCTCCCAAATGCCTGCAACTACAGTTCCAGAGGAACTGACACCCTCTTCTGGGCTCCTTGGGCACCGTACATATGTGATGCACAGATGTACATGCTGGCAGAATACCCATACATATAAAATAATAATAATTCAAAACAAAATAAAATACAGCAGTCTTCTGGGTCTTCAGCACTCTGGGGTGACTGGGCTGTGCCCACCTCACGCAGTGTGACTCAAGTAGTTGCTACCTGAGTTGATGTTCTTAGAATAAGGATGGATTTGAGTATTTACAGGTTTTCCTGGCCAGGTGGTGTTGGGTAAAAGGGCCAGCCAAAGAAACCCACCCAAAGAAACACACTTTGACTCTAGACTCAGAGCCAGTGAAAGAACTATGCCCTGGCCCTGAAATTAGAGCCAAAAGGCTAAAAAGGGCCAGTGAAAGAAGCACTCTGGCCCCGGAACCAGAGCCAGTATACCCCTGACCAGCTAAGCAGAGAATGGACCAATCACTGAGCACAAGATCTAGCCAATCTGAGCTCAAGGGACTGAAATCTGACCAGTTCCACCCCGAAAATCTCCTAAGGAGCCCTATGTAAGCATTGCACCTGTTTGCTGCTGCCTTTTCCACCCGGACAGGGGCAGCCACTCCTGGATTCTTCGCTTCCAATAAATCTCTTGACCGAAGTTTGGGTGAGACCTTCTTTCATGGGAGCAGAGACTGAGCGTGGAGGGAGCAGGGCTGTAACAACTTGGCTGGGGAAGCCTTCTCCTGCTGGAGCCGACTGTTACACTGGGGAAACCTTTCCCTGGAGTGGGGCTGTAAGCTGCTAAGCTTACAGTGACCTGTGGTATTACAGTGACCTGTGGTATTCCTTGGCTCCCGCTGCCAGAATCCCTAACCATCTGAGCTGTAATGCTTACAGGTGGCACTTGATAGATTCTATCCTGGCCACTTTTTAAATAGTTTGCCACATTTGACTTTGTATTTTGGCAAATGAAAGTATCTTCTTGTTTGTAGTAGTTGAAGCAAATATGGCTAGAATGTCAAAGTTAATTGTCAGATCAATGACAGTGACAAATGGTTTATCTTCTTTTCTAGCTACACTTGGGAAGCTGTTGATTCCAAAAATAATGCAGTTTATAAGATAAACGTCTGTGGAAATGTGGATCTTCCCGGGTGTGGGCCGACAAGTGCTGTTTGTATGTGTGACTTAAAGACAAAAACCTTTCGATCAGTGGGTAAGTAAAATAGCATTATGTAAACATAATGCATGGCTCTAGCAGTGTACACAACTATGTTTACAACATATTTTTAATATAGTGCTTAATAGACATTTCCTAAAAGGTTATTTTGTCCATTTGTTTGCGTGTTCGCGATTTGGTTTCCCACGGCTTCGGCTTTGGGTTCCCAGTTCTTACAACTTTGGGTTGGGTGCAGGCTCGGGTTTGTGTTTCCGCGGCATGGGTTCGGGTTTCTGCGGCATGACTTCAATTCAAGATCCCGGTTCTCACGGTGCATTTCCGCGGTGCGGCACGGCAGGGCGCGCCCTAGCTTCGGGTTCGGATTCCTGCTGCGCGGTTTCAGATTCCCACAGCTTGGGGTTCGTGGGTTCCTGTGGTGTGGTTTCGGTTCATGGATTCCCGTGGCGCAGCACGGCTCTGTTTGGTTGGCTCGGCTAGGCTCTGAGCAGTCCCCTCGCGTGGAGTGTGGCTCAGGCTTGGCTTTGCCGCACTTAGTTTGTCCCCCTCACTCCTGGCTAGGCTTGGCCAAAGCTTGGTTCTGGGGCAACAGAGCACTGAGTGACTGTCCTGGTGCGGCTGCGCAGTGAGATCTGTCGCTGTTCTTTGTAACTATTACAGCTCAGATGGAAAGGGATCCTAGCCTTCTGGGCTGGAAGCTGGGCTCCATTTGAAAAGACAGCCCTACATGCTTAACACCCCTGGTTTGCCTAGAGCTCATCTGTGAGCAGAAGGCCCTATATGTGTGTTCACTATTTCCATCCTCATTCCCTCGTAATAGGTGATTCTCATTTGAGAAGTTCATCCAGATCCCTCCTGGAATTCAACACCACCACGGACTGCCACCCTTCAGATTCACAGCACAGAACGCAGACCAGCATTACATTTCTGTGTGGGAAGACCCTGGTGAGTGGGGCCCTCCCAGCGCCTTGTCATGTGTAGTCTTCCCTTCTGGCGTTCTTGTTAGAGAAGCCCTGATCCTGGAGGGATAAATGGCCAAAATTAACAGCCAGACCCAGTCCACTTTCACTCACACCCAATCCGGAACCACTAAGTAGGCAAATCTTACACATGGTAGAATTGAAGTGAGACTTGGGTTAGGATGAATGTTAATTTCGAGTCAGCCCGTACCTGCTCATTGTACACATGGAGATCTAAAGTCTCTGGGTGGCAGCGTGAACTGTGGAGGTGATGTTGTGGAGTAAACTGCTGCTGACTTCTGTTGATTGCTCTTAAGGGTTTGGTGTTCACTGTATGGGAAATAGGGTTTGAAGATTAACGAGGGCTTTGCACATGGGTTGGGGAGGTAGAAGTTAATTACCGAGGGTCTATTGATCTGGAGTCATCCCTGGCCCAGAAGGGACTGCCTGGGGCGGGGTCTGGTGAGTCTGCACGGGCTCCTTAGGGACCTCCTCACAGGATGTATGAGGTCATACTTTCTGGCTTTGATTTTGCTGATTTTTGGTCAGAGAACATTGGGCTCTTGAGAGGAAGATGAAGGCTCGCTTCCCATGCGTTTACTATGCCTGTGGAATTGGAGCGGCTAGGCAGTCAGACAGCATGTCTGGAGACTCTCCTATCCCAGCTTTTCCTTTTGGGGAAGTTCTTGGTAACCTTGTTACACAGCAGTTAGGACTCCTTGTCACACCGTTAGTTTCAGGAGATTTCACCTGTGAGGTGAAAGACAAACTTTCACTATCAAATGGTATGGTAACGTTTTTTTAAACAGGGAACTCCTGAGTTTGTGACTGCCACAGACTGCGTGCATTACTTTGAATGGAGGACTACTGCAGCCTGCAAGAAGGACATATTTAAAGCTGATAAGGAGGTAATGGGGCTGGGGACTATGTGGCTATGAAATCTACTCTGGAGACCCCGAGAGACAGAAAGGGTGTGGATTTGGATGGGAGAGGAGGTGGGGAAGAGTTTGGAGGAGTTAGGAGAGGGGAAACCATAATTAGAATGTTTCCTGAAAGAAAAGTCTTTTTTTCAAGAAAAGGAAAAAAAAAACTTCATAGAAGGTTGTTACTGGGGATGGTGGGAGATTTCAAATATTAGGTTTTATTTTTGTGGCTGCCAGGGTCTATTTTTACAGAGAAGCTATGAGATTCAGTTGTTAAAAACTACTTCCAGGCTGGCTTCTGGTAGTGTACATGACACACACAGTCAGGTCTGGGTTTAGGTTTTGTCCTGAGGGTCCCGCCTCTGGGGCCCTCAGGGATCTAACTGCTTCATCCTCCTCTGCCCTGGCTCCCTACCCATGGTAGATCTCACTTGGATAATCTTTTTTTCTGCCAGTTTTTATTGCCGGAGTCTCATGTAAGCCAGGCTGGCCCCAGACTTGGTATGTGCCTGGGGATGACCTGAGACTTTAATCCTTCTGCCCTCCTGTGGTGGTCTGCTTGATAGATTTAGAATTCCCATGGAAATGAACCTCTGGGTGTGTCTTGGGGCTTTCTAAATTGAGTTCATTAAGGTGGGAAAGCAGACCTGACTGTGGGTGGGAACCTTTCTGGGGCTCAGGTCCTGGAGTGAGCAAAAGCAGAAACTGAACTGAGCACCAACATCTGTCTGCTTCCATGTTGTAAATTAAATGTGACAGTGGCCATGCACGCCTTTTCTCTTCCGTGATGAACTGAGAGCCAAATAAGTCCCTCCTTCCTGAAGTGCCTCAAAGAGGAGGAAAGTGACTGAGGCACTGGTGCTGTGGATGTGAGCGCTGCTCTCCCTGTTAGAGCTCCCTCCTCAGCCGGGGGTGCCTGCCCCAGGTAGTGCCTTTTAAATCAGGGCCTAACCCAGTAGGTTCTGGGAGGATTTTCAGAGGATTTAAAGCACTGTGTCTCTGCATCCCCTCTCCTAGTACCTGGGGAGACATTGCAGAGGTGGCTCGTTGGTAGCCTGGCTAAAGCTAAAACAGCGAATAGACAACAGCAGACGCGTAGCTCAGGGTTAAGCCTCTTGGACAGACCTTCTTCCCCAAGGTCTTCTTGCTGCCACTGTGTGCCTTCCGCCTAGCTAGAGGGCTGCTGCTTGTTTCCATTCTCACAGCCCATGGCTCACTGTGCTCCCAGTGAATGCTGTGTGTCTCTTGCTCATGTGGGGACACTGAATTGTGGGGTTGAAACACTTAGGTTCGCTGTTCTTTCTGGCTCTTTGAAGCAATGTAGAACTTATTCCATAGCCTAGGTTGTCTTCACGTTTGCAGTGCTTCTTACTCTGCCTTCTGAGTGCAGGGGCGTCAGCACCTTGGTTGCTTTTGACACAACTCAGTTAGTCAGCCTTCTTGCCGTTTCTTCTAGGGAAATGTGGTGTTCAGCTGGAGTTTCCTTCTTCCTGTTCCCTCCTAGCACAGGCTCCTCCACCCCATCCCTTTGTCAGAGAGTCCTGGGTCTGAGAAGCAGGGTGGGTGTGGTAGACTGCTTAAGGATCTTTGGCTATTTGGGCACTCTTTGAGGTGAAGTAGGGGAGTGTGGGGTTTGATGTGATCTCTTAGCTCTTTGTGATATTGCAGAAGCCAGTCTAGGGAAAAGGTCAGTGGACAGAACCTTCCTGCAGGTTCGATAATGTCTAAGAGACATTTGAGAGCTGGGTGTTACACAGTTAACTGTTGTACTCTCACCTGCCATCTAAGAGATAAAATTTTAAAGCGTTTTGTTACAGTGATTTGTACTTGGAAATGACTGTAGAGAATGGACTTTCAGACTGTTTCATTGGGCAGTGTGATAGTGTGCTTCCTACTACTGTGATAAGCACCATGGTTAAGAGCAGCTTGGGGAGGAAAGAGTATTTTGGGATACATTCTTTTCGTGCAATTTCAAATAAAATCTTATCAGTAGCTACTTTTCCCTTAGTGGCCAGGGCCTTTTCACTCTTGGGTTCATCTTTGAATGTGCATGTTTTTGTTTATGCAAGAGTCAAAACTCCAAAGCACAGGATTTTGCTGACAGTAGTGGACCCCTTGATGTTTTTATTATAAAATACCCGTTAGCTCACAGAGATGAGAGAATGGTCACGAATGAGAGTGGAGCAAGGAAACTTCAAGCCTCCCGTCTTAGGGTTTCTATTGCTGTGAAGAGAAACCACGATCACTGCTACTCTATAAGGAAACATTGAATTGGTAGGCTTGCTTACAGTTTCAGCTGTTTGGCTGTGTGGAGGAGGCTGGGAGTCTTGTAGAATTTGGCTGTTGCTCCCTGAGTAGTAGGAACCTTTTTGAGCAGGGAGAGATGTTCTGGTTTTCGAAAGATTGGTCATGTTGTTGTGAAGTCATGGGCTAGGGGTGTGTGTAGGGGGATCAAAGCTGCAATTGGGGAACCTGTTGGAGACTGTTGGATTCTGGTAGTTTGGACAAGGGTGGTAATGGTGGAAGAGGTGACAGGAAGTGAGGACATCAGGGACTGACTCGAAGAATCAACTGACGTAACTAGCTAGTACTTGGATATGGGAAGTGCAGGAACTTGGCCGTAGCCAGATGTCATGGTTTTGACCCCAGGCCACTTGCTGACACCCCCCCCCCCAGGTGGAGGACAGCATGCTGTTGGGAGAAACCGTATGCTCACTTGAATATGTTGAAGTGGTTTCTGTGCCGGGTGGTGGCGGCGAGAGCAGCAGGTCCTTCAGATCTGGATCATCTGACAGGTGTCTGAACCATTCACAGGGCAGCAAGGTTGAGCCGGCACAGGGGAGGAGGGCCAGGTGCCTATTTGGGAGCACCTCTGTGTTTATGATTGTTTTAAACTTTGCCTATTGCATGTGCATGGTATGTGTGGGTTGCACTTGTGGAGATCCGAGAGGACACTTTGTGGAGTTCTCACCTTTCAGTGGGTTCTGGGAATTAAATATAGTCTCCAGCCAGGCGTGTGTGCTAAGCACCTTTACCCACTCAGCCTACCTACTTGAACTACCTCTGGATTTAGAATCAGAAGATGGTGAGGATGCAGCCAGGGCAGCAGGAAATAGTTTCCTCTGGACAGGAATCTAAGGGAAAGGGGAGTGAAGGGCTTCAGGCTGTGGTCGTTCTCTATCACAGGCCTAAGAAATGAGCTTCAGATCTGGCAGCAGGCAAACTCACCTGGCAGGTGTGGCTCTGGTGGGGGAGGGGCAGGCACCAGATATAACAATGCTAGGAAGAAGAGACAAAGGACAGGGATTTTTCTCTTAAGGTGCAGAGACGGGAAGGTAGGACGCGGTCCAGGCCTGGTGAACGAAGGTGATGGGAGGTGGTTAGGGATGCATAGCCTTAGGAGGGGCAGAGGCCTTAGAAATGCTATAGAAGACTGAACTTTTTTTTTTTTTTTTTTTTTTTTGAGACAAGGTCTCAACTATGTAGTCCTGGCTGGCCTGGGAACTTGCTGTGTAGGCCAGGTTTGCCTCAAACTCAGAGTTCTTCCTGCCTCTGCTTCCTAAGTGCTGGATTAAAGGGGCGCGCCACCACACCTGACAGAACCATGTTTGTTTTGCACCTAAGGGATAGAAATCACAGTTGTGTGGTCTCCCGGCCCCAAGCTGTGGCTCACTGTCCTCTGCTTCCCTAGGTGCCATGCTATGCATTTGATGAGAAGTTAAAGAAGCATGATTTAAACCCACTGATCAAGTTGAGTGGTGGCTACTTGGTAGACGATTCTGATCCTGACACATCTCTGTTCATCAACGTGTGTCGAGACATAGGTAAGTCTTTAAAAGGAGCAGGGTGGGAAGTGGTCGTCACTTGCCCATTAGTTCTCTCTGGACCGCTGCGTTCTCTCCCTCAGCAAATCTGATCCTTCCCTCCTCCAACCCTGCAAATTCTGCTCAGGCTATTGCTTCTGCTGAAGGTTTTCTCTGCCACATACTTTGGGATTTGGGGCTCCATGGTGAGGTTTGTTTCAGTTTGCTGTGTTTACCCAAGCCTCGTGGCTTTGAGTTGGAGGCTGGGTCAAAGGGACTGAGGGATGAGAAAGGCTTTGAGAATGTGGCTGTGATGTGTGCTCGGGGTGGGAATGACTCTGGTTTTCTTTGTAGAACTGTGAGAGGCCAACATACAACCAGAGGCTGTAAATGAAGGTCTTTATCTCAAAAGGGCTGTCTAGGTCAACTGCGCATTTATTTATTACTTGCTAAGCTCCCCAGTTCTTGTGCTTCCCTCATGGGCTCAGCGCTGGGAGCCCTGTAGACCAGGACTGCTCTTTCTGCTGTGTAACTGCAATTGTGCCGCAAAGAAATTGTACTGACAAGTAAGAAAATTTAAAAAGGAAAGAAAGAAGAGGCCATAGTTTTCTGTTTTCCTTATGTTTCTTTCTTAATATATATGAGATGTTGGTCTTAGAAAAATTTTGGGGAAAAATACCAGTTCAGTACTACATGACACTTAGTGGACGGTGGGTATGTGCCTGATGTCAGTTCTTTATATTGTGTTCAAGCACATTCATCTTATCTGTGTATTCTAATCAGCTGTTTAAAATAATCTTTAGACCCTACCCAGGACTGCCAGTGACCAGTGGTGAGTCAGGCTTTTCATGTGAGGTTACAATAACTTCAACTTGATCCTAAACTTCTGCAACACTGTGATGTTTCAATCTGGAAAACATTGAAATTTCTAGTTCTTAAATTCTATTTGGAAAACAAAGTTGTGTTCCTTAAAAACAAATTTTTGAATATTGCTTTAATTCAATAAATACTTTAGTTTTTCTTTCCAATTTTCTGGTAGTTTTGGGAGAAATCCTTTATGGTCTATTAAAGGTGGTCTCATGTTTTCCGCTGCTCCTTCTTTAGTCCTAGGAAGTTACCCCATACTAACTTTGACGGTCCTTAAAGCCTCATGTCTACTTTAGACCTGTGACTGTTGTTTACTGACTTGTCTTTCCTTCGCCCTTGGGAAGGCTCTGAAGTAGTAGCCCCTCATGGCAGTTGCTATGTGTGGAAATAATCACTCCAGTGGGGTTTGGGGAGCTGGCAAGAGGCATGGTAGCCAACATTGAGCCCCTGTGATGCAGTATCCCAGCACAACAGTTACTGTATGTGGAAGTAACTGGCTAGGCATCCGGGTTTCTGGAGGGCTGGTAGGAGGCAGGGTGTCCCTTTCGCTGTGACTAAGGTGGTTGTTGGGACCCTGGGGAGGTGCTGCTGGATCCTTACATGTGTAGTGCTGTTTAAACCTTTCTGTGGCTTGGCTGCTTTAGAGGTTCGATCATAGCCTTATCATCCTGAAGTTTCTGCTGTCTTGGAGCTTAGGGCTGGGAGGAGGAAGTACCTGGTGGAGGAGTAAACACAATATGGTCCAAGGTCTAGTGGGGAGCGAGGGCACAGGGAGACTTATCCTCTAGGATGTGAGCCCAGACCTGTCTGTGGCTTCTTTCCATTCACCGAGAGTCTTTTAACTTGTCCCTATAACACCCCATTTTCTAGCATCTCAAACTTAAAGAGACAATGCTAAAGATAGACTTATGCGCAGATGTGAATATTTGTAACCACAGGTGACAAAGGAATGTCTGTCACCCGGGCCCCTTATATGCCAGGCAGACTGGTGCTTGGTATTTCTTGGCCCACATGTTCGGTGGAAAGTTGATTGGTTCAGGCAGACTCTCAGAATGTGATGGGTGGGTTGTGAAAATCCGTTTGTTTGTTTAGATACCTGGACATAAGAAGTCACATGAATTCTGCTTTTGTCACTTGCTCTGCCTTAAAGTCATCTGTGATGTTTTGCAGACTCCCTTCGGGATCCGAGCACACAACTGAGAGCCTGTCCTGCTGGCACTGCCGCCTGTCTGCTGAAGGGGGACCAGGCATTTGACGTTGGCCGGCCTAAGGAGGGACTGAAGCTAGTGAGCAAGGACAGGTCAGTCTGTAGCCACCTCGGTGGCTTATTTTAGGTCCTCAGCAAGAGAGTCTGCCTTTTAGGAGGACTAATGGAGAAGAGAAGGGAATGGAAGCTTGGTATTGGGGGTGCTGGCATGATCCGTATGAAGATGTCATTGTTCTGTACAGTTAATATAAATACAGTTAATACTGGTAAAAGAGGAGAAAAAAAAAAAGAATCTGACTTCTAGGAGCCAGGGAAGCACATCCCATTTCCAGCAGGCACATTGGCCTGTCTCAAGCTGGTTTACGTGTTGCTCGCTTATTTTATTAGGTAACATTCATTTGGCTTTGTGAGACAGTCTTGCTGTTTAGCTCAGAGTAGCTTGGTTTATGAGCTGAGTACAGGGACATAGCTTTTTTTTTTTTAATTTTTGATTTCTTGAGACAGGGTTTCTCTGTAGCTTTGGAGTCTGTCCTAGAACTAGCTCTTGTAGACCAGACTGTCCTCTAACTCCTAGAGATCTGCCTGCCTCTGTCCTCTGAGTGCTTGGATTAAAGGCGTGCGCCACCACCTCCTGGCTTCAAAGTAGCTTGGAGCCCTTGATCCTGCTCATGGTTTTCATTTTGTGTCACTTGTCGTGTTAGCCTTGGCCTTTCTTTTGGAGAAATACACGGGGCAGCTTGCTGGTGGCCCTCCAGCATACAGTTAGTTTCTTTCTATTCGGGATATGGTGTGCACCCCCCTCCCTCTTATATACACAGGTTCCTGTATTGCCTGTGGGCCTCAACTTCAGGAACCCGATTTTTTTTCTCTGGCCCATTGAACCTGATGCAGTACTAGTCTGAGACTTGTACTGTTGTTAGAGCAGGGCCTGAACTGGAAAAGGCTGGGAGTTTTCCGTGGCCTGATATCCTCTCAACAAAACTGTTGCATGAGGGTTCCGTTTGTTTACCTCTTTAATGTCCCCGTGGTCTGGTAGTCAACTGAAGCATGTTGTTAGGGCTGCACCATTTGGAGTTGGGAGGGATAGTTCAGAGCGGCAGGTTGGTGACTGAGGGCTCTAAGTGGTGGCTGAGGGCTCAGGGAATGTAGGGTACCATGCAGAGTGTGACTTGTCTATTGCCAGCACTGTGCAATGGTGCATGGGAGATAAAGGCATGTTCCACAGCTGAGGCAGGAGGCTGCTGACTGGTTTGAGCGCTTCCTGGCAGACACTTTGGTTGGGCTTTGGGTATAGCAGCCCTAGCCTGTGACTGCTGTGCCTGCCATCTTGACCAGCCACAGATTGACAGGTTGACATAAAGCTCTTTGGTTTGCAGTTGGATGTCAGGGGAAGATCATGTGACCTTGTGCAGAAAATTGTTAGGCCTTCCCAGCTATGTTGATCTGGTTTTCTTAGGTCCCTCACAGAAGTGTTCTTTATGGAGAAACTTCCTTCAGGATTTATATGTGCGTACTGATCGTCATGTTGGTCTGACTTTCAACAAGAGATCTCTGAAGCTTACACTTTCATGCTTTTTAAAATGAAATTATGACAGTGTTTATTATTTCCCTCTGCTAGTCTACTCCTCAAATGTGCCGACTGCTCAGAGCAATGCATCAGTTTGAATGTGATCTGCCCTTCTGTAATAGAGTTTCTCCACATGGCTTCTGCAGGCTTGTTCTGACTTATGTGAAGGAAGAGGCTGAAAAGCCAGACTTCTGTAATGGTCACAGCCCTGCAGTGACGATAACATTTGTGTGCCCATCTGAGCGGAGAGAGGTGAGTGATTCGTCTCTAAGTAACTTTAAAGATGTGATCCTCAGGGAGACTAGCCCAAATGATCATGTGTCTGTGTTTGAGACAGGCAAGGGTGGCGGACTAAAGGGATCCGGGACTTTCAGTGGGGAGATCACTCTACGAGCGCGGGGCTCCCTGGGGTGCCCAGTTTGCTTGTCCTTGTGTGCTAGTTTAGAGACAGGGTCTTCTTGTGGCTCCTCAGCTTCCCAAGTGCTGGGGTGCAGGTGCGCATCCCTCACACCCTTCTCTTATCACACCAACTGGGAAGGCGTGGAGTAGTGTTTGTTGTCCCCTGGATGAGGTGAGTAAAGTAGTTTATGGGTAAATGTGTGTATGTGTTTAGCAAATAGTTGAAAAGCTTCAACTAATCTGAATCCTGGGACTTCTTCTTTTAGTGGGTGTGTGTTTCTGTGTATAAGTTTAGTTTGTGTGTGGTGTAGATAAATATGGAGGCCAGAGAACAACCTAGCATGTCATTTCTCAGGTTCCCACAACCAGGTTATGCTGGCTGATCTGGTCAGCAAGCCTCAGGGATCTACCTGTCTGCACCTAACTGGTGCTGGGATTACAGGTGTGCACCACAGTGTCTGGCTTTTTAAAAGTAGGTTCTGGAGATCAAAATTACATGGCAGTAACTTTACATACTGAGTTATCTTCCCACCCCTGAATTCTGGGATTCTTGTAGGGAGTCACTTCTGTCTTCTCCCCTCCCATTTTGTCCCCTGCCTGCCATCCCTCTCACTCACAGTCCTAGACAGATTTATTACTCTGTCTCTTGGCTACTTTTAATTTTCATTTTATTTATTTACTTTGTGGCTGGGGTTGAAAACCAGGGCCTTGGACATGCCAGCAGCTATTTTACTGGTGAGCTGCTTTTAAATCTTGGAGAGAGGCAGGTAGTCAGATATTTTTTTTTAAATACATAGTTTATTGTTCATACATAATAAAAGAGGGGAACAATTCCCATGAAATAAATCTAACAACCTAACAATTTCGCTCTCCATGATGACACCGATATCCAGAGGCAGAATTCACTCGTGGACAGTTGGTAGAGGTGGTGGCACCAAGGAGGTTACAAGACTGAAGGCCCAGTGCCCAGCAGACCCCCACGTCCACACCCACTGGTGGGAAGGACGGTGAGTGGCTGCCAGCTCCATTTGAAGGCGTCAGGCTAACAGGCACAGCCTAGTTGTGCTTAGCCAGGTCAGCGGGGTGTGGGCCGTCCAGTACCTACAGAGCCGGGCTATCGGCAAGTGATCCGGTGAGCCGTGGTCACCTGAAGGGTCTCTTGTTGCTAGAGTGTGTGCATGGCTCATGTGTGCTGAGGTCCATCGGAGGAGACCAGCGTCTGCTGAGCCTCTTGGAGCCTGGGTTTATATGACCCTGCTGAGGCTTTTCTTGTCTTTGCAGACCTTTGGGCCTCTGCTCCTGATTGATATGGGTCACTTGATCCCAGCATGTTGGTGTCAGCACATCCTGATGTCAGGACAGGGAGCAGGAGGGCCTCCATCTTGTCTTTATTTTGACCTCAATGCTGTGAGTTCCTCGAGTCGTGTCCACAGGTGCCTGTCCACATTTGCCTGCCACTTGAGTGAGAAAAGGAGGGGCTTCCCTTCGAGTTTTTTCTTCCCTTTTGTAGTAGAAATAAGAGGATTGAATTCTATTGCTGAACAGACATGGAGCTTGCTCTGGTTTTAGGTCAGTCATTGCCTGTTTGGTCCATGTGTGGGGTCGGAGGGTACCAGCCAGTCGAGGCTCAGCTTGCCATCAAGCATCTCTGTCTAGTTTCTTATTGCTGTCAGCTTAGCAGATGGCTTCTTGGTGTTCTGAGTGTATGAGGAAGTTGTGTGTATGTGCAGCTGTGTCTGTAGACAGAGGATCTTAACCCTGGTGAGATGCTCTAGGCTCCCATTTTATTTGTTCTGTGTCTGGAGAGAAGTGGCTTTCCCCAGAGTGACTGACTGCCAGAAGTCTTCTTGCCTCCTTCATACTCCAAGAGATCCAAGGCGTTTCTTGATGCTGTTTGTTTCTTCTTCAAGCTGTTGCTTGGACAGAATGTGTACTTGTGTTGTCCTTGACAAGTTTGTTCATGCATTTTGTTGGCTTGTTGAGTGGTTTGGCAGCTGGTATCTAATAAATATTCGTCTTGTTATGTTCTTTTAAAAAAAGATCACTGAATTTATGGACAGTAAAATTCACCTGTTTTGTTATACAGTTCGACAGGTCCTAGCATTTTTGCATTGTGTATCCTTTCCCACAGTCTAATCTAGACCCCGCCCCTCCCTCCAGGATGCTTTTGTGTGTTAGTAGTCTCTTATTTTCCCTCTTCCTCACAGCACATACACCGTATGAGTCTGCTTTGTGGCTGTGGATTTGCTCTCTTTGGATAGTTCATAGGAAGGGAACTGTGTAGTGTGTAGGTCTCTGGTGCTGACTTTGAGCACTCAGCTCTGCAGCCCCTTGGCAGGTTGTACGGAGCCTAATGCTAGGAAGGAGCACCAAGTTTTAGTCAAGCAGAGGAGGGTTGTGGCTGCAGTGCTGCAGCTTGTGAACCATGTTTGCACTGGGACTGGGCTCCAGCAGGTGCCCAGAGCAGCATCGCTCTTCTGCTGCCACGACCAGTTCCTCCGAGGGTAAGAAGGGGGTGTGACTCGCACTGGGACCTGCTAGCACCCCCCGTGGTTCCCACCAAAGTTCAAAGCACAAGATGGCAGAGCACACTTGCTCCAGCTGGGGAAACCCTAGCTTCATACAGAGCAGCTTCTTAAAAGAATTTTTAAAATTACATTTGTGTAATTGCACATGCATGTGTAAGGGTCATATGCTTGGTTCTCTTCCACCATGTGTGCCCTAGAGATGGCACTCAGGTCAACTGCCAAGCCTAGCAGCAGGGACATGCTGAGCCATCCCACCTGCCCCAGAAGAGCTTTTTAATTTATGTGTACATTACATTTTGAGGGGTGTGGTGTGTGCGCGTGTGTGCATGTGATGTGCACAGTTGTGTATGGTGGCTAGAGGACCCTGGGTATTGTTCCAGAGGAGCTATCTTCCCTATTATTTTGAGAAAGCGTCTCACTGGGACCTGAGACTTGCCAGATTGGCCCAGGTTAGCCAACCACTGAGCTCAGGACTGCTTCCTCCCCAGCCTTGTGATTACAGAGTATGTGCTGTTGCGCATGGCTTGTTACGTGGGTCTGGGCATTTGACATGGGTCTTCATGCTTGGACAGCAAACACTTTACTGACTGAGCTGTTTTCCAACCCATGTTTTGTTCTTTTGAAAGGGTCTTGCTCTGCAGGTCAGCCCAGGCCGACCTTAAACCTGCAGTGCTCCTGCTTTAGCCTTGCAAGGGCTGGCACAACAGGTGTGCAGACTGGCTCCAAGAAGTTTGAGGGCAACGGAGGGTAGTGCTCTTGCATGGCAGTGTCCCCAGCTCCAGGGTTTAGAGCCACCTGTAATGCTTACCAGGATGTACCGATTCCTCAGTGATAAGGTTTAGAGTGGACTTGCTAACTACAGCATGGGTGTCACTCACAGTGACTGCAGTTGTTCCAAGTCAAATGGAGAAAAAAGGTTAAAAACAAGTTAGATTATGCTGAGGTGGCCCAGTGGGCAGAGTGCTTGCTTTCTGTGCATGAGGATCTTAGTTTGAACCCCAAATACCCATTTCTTTGACCTCAGTGCTGGGTGTGTTAGGAGACAGGCAGGTCCCTGGGTCTCATTGACCAGCCAGTCCAGCAGAGCAGCACTCTCCAGTCTCATCTGATATTCTTCCTGTGAAACCCACAAAGACAGGGCGGGGAGTGATAGATGAAGACATCTGGCCTCCCAATGCACACACACAGGTGAGTGTACCTGCACACATACATACTTCTCTCTCTAGTGCACCTACACACATTCATGAGCCCCCCCCCACCTGAGTTTTAGTAAGAGTAAATAGAATTAGACAATCAGAATGTGCCAGGGACAAGGAACAGAAAAATAAAATGTGTTCTAGCAGCCTGTATTTGGACTTTCCCAGAACATGGAAGGTGTGTAAGTGCATCGCATCTAAGACTCTCTGATTGCTCCCTGTAGGGCACCATTCCCAAACTCACGGCCAAGTCCAACTGTCGCTATGAGGTTGAGTGGGTCACCGAGTACGCCTGCCACAGAGATTACTTGGAGAGTGAAACATGCTCCCTGAGCAGTGAGCAGCATGACATCACCATTGACCTCAGTCCCTTGGCCCAGCAGGCCGGTATGTGTGGGTGCCTCTGTTCTGTCCTGTGCTTCACTGGAGGAGCCTGGCTGGAAGAGGGAGAGATGGGCTTAGGTGTGCTTAGAAGAAATACCATGTTTTCTGACAGGTGCCAGCAAACACTCCCTTCTTGTTGGTCCTTCCTCTAGGGTCCCCCTATGTTTCTGATGGAAGAGAGTATATATTTTCTATAAATGTCTGTGGGGCAAAGGGCCTACTCTGTAATAACAAAGAGGCTGCTGTTTGTCAAGAGAAGAAGGCGGATTCCACCCAAGTCAAAATAGCAGGAAGACACCAAAACCAGACACTCCGGTAGGTGATTGTCAAGTGCATTGTATGTCCTTGTAGGCCATGACTCTAGCCCCCCTCTTCCTCTTCCCTTTACCCCAAGAACAAGAAAGTCAGAGCCTAACATGCTTTCCTGTGCTACTTGGGCAAGTTGCCATTTGTCCCTGCGCAGTTGGGCAGCTTCCTGACTCTGATAAGAGCACATCTGTTAGAACTATTGGTTTGTAAACGTATCGTATGGAATTTAGGTAGTTAATACTTTATATGACTATTGTTTTTGAAATTTGTGTTTTTTGATAAGTCTTTTTTTTGTCTTTTTAAATTTCCTCTGGCAATTTGAGGACTTGAAATACCATTAGCATTATATACAAGTTTTAAATAGTTAAAAACCTCACTTGACATAATTCTTAGGACTTTAACTTGGCATTTGGCTTCCCAAAAGCAGTAATAAGAGGCAGTTTTCTGAATTGAGTCTTACACCAGATCTTGTAGAGGTGGTACCTTTGGAAGTTGCTAGTGAAGCTGTTTGATTTGTGGGCATTATTCATGTTGAGTAAAGTCCCAGATTGACAGCAAGAGCAATCTGCTGCTGCTAGCAAAGTGGCCTCCCTCTCTCTGGTCCCTTACCACTCTACAGCAAGAGGCCAACAGCCTGAACATTCGGAACTCATTTCCGCAGGACGCTTGCCCAGCTGGCTGGAGAGCCTGCTGTTTTATGTCAGGAGGGATTTGTGGGTGGTATGCAAAAGGCTTAACAAAGCAGTTTTTGAAACCTCGAATTCCTTGGTCTGTAAAGCACTGTGTTCACGAAAATCTAGGTACTCAGATGGAGACCTCACCTTGATCTATTCTGGAGGTGATGAGTGCAGCTCTGGCTTTCAGCGAATGAGCGTCATCAACTTCGAGTGCAACAAAACCGCAGGTGAGCGCGTGGGCCCTGCCTGCCCCGCTTTGTGTTAAGGGCTTATGTGTGCACACAGGTCTTGTCTTGGAAGGAGGGTGCTGAATAGCGGAGTGAGTTGGCTGCCTTTGAACCTGGCCACTTCCAGTCCCCAGGTTTTTCTGTTACAGTACTATCCTCCCTGCCCCCACTCCTCTCCAGGATGCATACATACATCCTGTTTCCATCTTCCTCTGCTCTCCACGTTTGTTTTGGGAATCTGCCCAGTGCTGGGCTTGCTGGAGAGAGTCTGTGTCTTGAGTTCTGCTGCAGGCACACTGAGCAGAGCAGCCCCATTCAGCAGCTTCCAGTGTGTGCCACTTCTTTCATGTCGTGACGATTTTACAGAGTGCTAGATTGGGAGAGTTTGAATTTGGGCATCTTGGGATGCCACTGGGCGAGTCCCAGCTGAAGGCATGGCCCCTTTGGGTGACTAGTCACTGGCTTGCTGCCTGCTCTTCAGGTCCTGATTTCAGACATTCCTGGCACCTGGAGACAGCTGATAAACTTCTGTCATTAGAGATCTGTCTTGTTCAAGCACCTCTGGCTCTGCCCCAGGCACCCCTGGCTGCCTTCTTCCTCAATAGGCTCTCATCCTTAGACTGGGCCTGGTTTCCATTCTCATCGGTGTGCAACTGGCCCAAGCTCTCTTGGCTGCTCCTTGAGGGTGTTTGTTTCTGTCTCTCTGGTCAGTCTTTGGTGGTTCCTGCATGATTCACAGTAGGATTTGGGAGCAACCACGGTGCCTGCAGTTAAGTTCTCATAAATCTGCTGGTTTCTAAGCAAAGGGCCCTGAGGGCTGTGGCTCACTGGGGCCCTCTTCTTACACTGGAGTCTTTCAGTGGCCTCTTCCTATCACTCACAGTGCTAGCATGTTTCCATGCCTGTTTGCTAAGGCTCTGAGGCCTGAGGGTGACAGATGGCTCTCAGGGAGTCCACAGTCTAAAAATAGAGATAAGCTTTTTTTTTTTTTTTAAAAGATTTTATTTATTTATTAAGTATACAGTGTTCTCCCTGCATGTATGCATTCATTCCAGAAGAGGGTACCAGATCTCATTATAGATGGTTGTGAACCACCATGTGGGTGCTGGGAATTGAACTCAGGACCTCTGGAAGAGCAGTCAGTGCTCTTAATCTCTGAGCCATCTCTCCAGCCCGAGATAAGGGGTTTTGTGTCTGAGTATTGGGAAAACTGCTAGAGTTCACCCACTGTCTACAGAGCAAGTTGTTATCTGCCCTTACCCAGGGAGGCTCCAGGTACTCCAGCTCAGTAGGGCTGTTTAGCAGGAGCATATAGTTGGTTCTGGGAGAGCCAGGGGACAGGCGGCCAGAGGAGAGTTTGCAGGATGGGGACAGTGAGCCTGGTGCCTGAATGGCTGCGGGGCCCAGGACGTGGGGCCTTCAAAGGCATGGACTCAGGAGCTGTGATTAGACCTGTGGCTGCTTGCCTAGACAGGCGGAATAGGAGCCTGGGAAGTCTGCTGGAGGTCATGGGTTGCAGAGAGCCTGACACATCTCATATAGGGTGGCGTCATGAGGAATCTCAGTAGGGCTGTGATGTTGTTAGGATTCAGGAATTATGCTGACCCCTGTCACCTCACAGGATGCACGCAGGCAATACTCTGGCCATCCCAGGGTCCTATGGCTGCTAGGTCTCTTCATAGTCTGTACACAGGTGCAAAAGGTCCCTTTAAGAGACAAGCTCAACCCATTCCAGCTTTCTTCCTACTGTTCTTCTGAAGAGGCAAGCAGATCTCTGTCCCCTACCCCTTATTCCCTTTATCTCAACAAACTCCTCACATAAGCTCTGTCTGCATGGTGTATTTGTCTCTTGCAGGCTGTGAGGCCTCTGGCGCAGAATCATTACAGATGTGCCTCTGGTTGAGTAGGAGAAATGCGGTGGCTGTTAGGTTCTTCCCCACATCCATATCTATTCTCCTCTCCATATTCACCAGAATGGACCTTAGGCAACTTGCTCCTGTTCCGTCCCTTGCCCATGAAGCCTGCCGTTGCTTCTGTGTCCTCAGCCAGCAGTCACCAGGTGCCAGCTCCTCTGGTCTCTGTGCTCAGGTCCTCCTGCAGTCCTCTCAGGCTGCTCTCTGTGGAGCGATGAGCCAGCAGAGGGAGGGGTCCTGGACTCCTTGCTGAGGTCTTGACCATGTAGATTGGAATTCATTGCCAAAACTCTTTTCTTTTTCATCTTTTCTTTTTATTACAGAAGTTTTCAGTACGCAACAAGGAAGAACATTACCATGAAATTTTATGTAGCTGACTCTATAACGGTGGTTCTCAACCCATGGGTCATGACCCCAATAGGGGTTGAATATCAGATATTTACATTGTGATTTGTTTTTCTTTCTTTTTTCTTTTTTTGGTTTTTCGAGACATTGTCTCTCTGTAGTTTTGGAGCCTGTCCTGGAACTAGCACTTGTAGACCAGGCTGGTCTCAAACTCACAGAGATCCGCCTGTCTCTGCCTCCCAAGTGTTGGGATTAAAGGCGTGCGCCACCACTGCCCGGCTACATTTTGATTCATAACAGTAGCAAAATTACAGCTATGAAGTAGCAATGAACTAATTTTATGGTTGGAGATCACTACAACATGTGGAACTGTATTAAAGGATTGTATCATGAAGGTTGAGAGCCACTGTTCTATAACAATCATTAATGTTTTTCCAGATTTGTTTTGCTTTAATGTATTAGTGCTTAGATTAATTTGGGATAGGTTAACTTTTGATCTTCCAATCCTAGTGAATTAATGCAAGCTTTTTTTCTTTTAGAAATTACACTTGAGAACTCATTTGCTTTTGGCTATAAAACCTAATTTCCCTTTTCCTTAGAACATGACTCTGCCCAGGCACCACACCTTAAGGATGCAGGCAGACACGTGGGAGGTGCAGCCAGCTGGGGTTGTGTTTCACACCAAGGGAAAAGAAGGGCAGCTTTGTCCCAGTGGCCCACCAGCTGGGAACGACCAAGGGATAGCGTTTCCAGAGGGAGGGCCAGTGCTTTGCCCTGTTTCAGGCCCATGAAGAGAAGAGCCGTGCTGTTCTGTGCAATGGATGGGGCCTCTGTGGGTGGAGGAGAGGTGGTGTTAATTCTAGTGTGACCTTCCTGACAGGTTGCAAGCATGGGTGCCAACAGCATTGGGAGGTACCCCTAACTTTGTGGACATGTGAGATCCTGCCATGCTTTATCTGAAGTAACTGCACAGGATCTCTGTGCATTTGCCTCCATTTGCCTCCATGGTGCGGGTGTTGGGGGAACCTTAGGTTTTGCTTGTCATTATCCTGTACCCTTGGACCTGGGGCTCTGGTCTGTCCTCTTGCCTCCGTATGCCGGTGAGCCCTTCACAGCGCCTGCAGCCATGCTCTCCCCGTGAGTACTAGTTCTCCTCCCATCTCCTCGCTGAGACTGAACAGTGTTCCCTAAAGCCTGGAGCCCCTACCGCTCCACTATAAGACGACAGGGCGACGTGGACTGTCAGCTTTATTGAAGTCATTGGTCCTCATTTCTGCTTCTGCCCTGGCTCTTCTGAAGTTCCTGGGTTTGGGTCACATCACTGAATCGAATGTTCTCCTGTGGCATTGCATGTGCAGGTAAAGATGGAAGAGGAGAGCCTGTGTTCACAGGTGAGGTGGACTGCACCTACTTCTTCACGTGGGACACTAAATATGCCTGTGTCAAAGAGAAGGAAGATCTCCTCTGCGGGGCGACCGATGGCAAAAACCGTTATGACCTATCTGTGTTGGCTCGCCACTCAGGTATTGCTTTCCTTATTGGGACCACAGGATAGTTGATCCCAATGGTTTGGGGGAACGTTTTTAATTGCCAGCTGAGTCATAGTCTCCTTTTTCTTCTAGCAGTAGCACAAACTATAAGGAACACCAAATTAAGACGTAGACTACCGGCATCTAAGCCTCACTTTTTCTAGTTGAGTTGTCTTGACTCACCTTACCAGTTCACTTGGAACTTCAGGGACCAGCTATGCCAGGCCATGTGCTGTATGCTTTGAGGCAGTTTTCTCCAGCAGCCTTTTAGGGCAGTGATTGCATTTAACACAGGGACTGAGGGGACTGGTGGAGCTGGGGCTCCACCATTTCTACAGCCTGTGTTCTGCCCTTTCGTATGACTGTGTCTTTGCTTCCACTGAAAAGGGATGAGCATGTCCCTGGTCTCTAGATCTGGGAGGATCGTCCAGCATGGATGGTATTGTGCCCCACAGTGTATGTCAGTATGAAAGTGTTCATCATAGAGACTGGTGTACGTTTGCTAGGTGGTAGGCACTGGGAAGGTGTGAGGTGACTGACTACTGCTGAAGTCTCCTGTGTCAGCTGCCTTCATGTGTGGCATCTTGCTGAAAAGAGGTGAGGTAGATGAGAGTTTATGCCCAGAAATACCTGACCCTCCTGGGGGATTTCTGGAGTAGGTTTGTAGGAGCCTTGCATCTCCTAAGATAGAATTAACTTGCATCAGTACCAGCTGTAGCTGCCTGTCCCATTGTCTTTGGAGTCCCATCTGTTTGAAAGTACTGTTGGAGGAATTCAGGGTCTGTGTTAAGCTAATTGCTTCAGGAGTAAGTAAGTCATCTTTATGGTTTAGTAGTTAAGCATCCTAGAAGCTGTAGGAATACAGGAAATTTCTATAAAAGTTAAAATAGCTTCGGGAAGCCGTGGTGAATCCCAGGTATATGTGCTAATGAAAGGGTGGGTTTCTGCAACGTGGAAAGAGCTCTGATTTCTGAATAGAACCCTGTTAAGACTTGTGTAGCTCTAGCCAGCAATGTGGGTTTCAGGAAGATTGCCAGGTGCTGGCCTTTTAAAGGAAGCACGAGTGTGGTGGGAGTCTGTGGTCACCCTCCCCTTCCTCCCTCATGGTGTGCTTCTGCCCACACATAGCAACATGACGTTTTGTTTTTTCCCAAGGGAAGTGGGTATATTGACTTATAGTTCAGGAAGGGATACAGTCTGTCATGGCAAGGAGGGCCTGGCAACAGGAACATGGATGGCTGGTCCCATTGCACCTGCAGTCAGGAGCAGAGGGAAGCACAGTTGTTTTTGGTTTTTTTAAATTTTAAGTATCAGTTTGTTACAAGACAAACTAGGATCTTGAGGGATGGTGCAGAGGTACCCTAACTCCTTAGCAGACCTTGCACCACTGCCTGGCTTTTGAAGAATCTGGAGTGCTTTAGTTGCAATCTTTCTATGCTGCTTCAGAAAGCCCTGCCCTGGAGCCTGCAGCCCACACCCGCTCCAGCCGATGCCCACTTGGGGGAAACTCGGGCACATACACTGCCCTTCAAGGCTGTGGGCTTGGGCGCCCAGCACTCCAAAAGCAGTCTGTGTTGTCACTGGCAGGCTGTGGCATTTTACTTCTAAGTCCTTGTTGCCAACTTGCCAAGGGAACATTTCTGATAAGAATGTGTGCCTGTGTCTTCTGCAGTGCCAGTTTATGGGATGGTAGGCCCGTTCTCAGGACTACTCTTTTTTTTTTTTTTAACCTAGTGTCCTTACCCCCCAGCTCCTCCCCTCCCCACTTCCCATCAGCACCTGTTCACTTGGTGTTTGGACTCAGTGGAACCCTCCTCACCTTCTGTGAGCCCGCCTTCTGCTCCAGCCAGCCTGTGAAGAAGAAGTAGTAGCTCTCTTAGCTACACAGGCCCTTGTGGGACCTGAAGCTCACCATGTGACCACTGCCCTTCCACCAGGCTCAACAGCGACTGACCTTCTGATGTGGTTCAGTCTTTTGATTCTGTAGGGTGTGGGAGAAGTTTGTGGTTTCATTCTGCAGAAAGCAGGTTGGGGGAATGAATGGTCTGTCCCTGACACTCTCAGAGACAAAATGGGGATGCCATGACTTTCTGTGGAGTGCTAGGGGTTGTCTGGCCTTCACTTAGTCACTGTTTTAAGATGTGACCATCAGGAAAAAGTCACTAAGGACTAACAGATGTTGGGTTTGGTTGCAGAATCGGAGAAGAACTGGGAAGCAGTGGATGGTGGCCAGGCTGAGTCAGAGAAGAAGTATTTCTTCATCAATGTCTGTCACCGAGTGCTGCAGGAGGGCCAGGCCAGGAACTGTCCTGAAGATGCTGCTGTGTGTGCTGTGGGTGAGTCAGTCGGAGGAGAATCCTCTTTCTAATAACTTTCTAATCTCTGCTTCCCTGGCAGAGACTTAGGATGTAGTCTGCGTAAGCCTCCTGCCTTTGGGTGTAGATATTAAGGATGATTAAACGTTCTACAGTTTAATCAGAACCAGTCTGCCCTGCGGTCCTGCAGTCCTGTGGTCGGCAGAGGTGCACCCAGGCAGCAGGAGCTCAGGTCTGGCTCCATCTTGTGACCTGAAGAATAGTATTTCCAGTGCTCAGAAAACTAACTGAATTCTCAGCAGCCTTGGTCACACAGTTAGGGGAGCCTCCAGATAAGCACCCTGTCTTGGGGTTCTTGCGGTCTCTCTTGCTCTTGTGTACCCCAGAGGTGTGTCAGTTATGGCGCAATTTGAAAATGCCATGAAGAAAGCACAAAGAATCTGTTAGGAACACAGACGCGGAATTAGGCTTAGTCGGATTTGGGGATTACCCTGGTGTTCAGAACCAGAGATGTGTCTCAAAGTAAGTGGTGTTTGTTCTTTGAAAAGCAGCAGAACCAGCAATTCAGTGTGGGTGCCACATACGTGTGTTTCTGCTTGGTTGTGAGTAAAGCCTGTGGTTTGGCTGTGCTTTCCAGCATCCTGTGTCTCAGGGCGGCTGAGGCCCTGGGCGTGGAATAGTGTTTCTCACAGACAGTGATGGTGCACACACCAACCTGTCCATGGGGTGTCTCTGGGGGAATCCCGCATGTCAGTCCCTGTGGAGTCAGGAGGTGGTCTTAGGTGACTGCTTATGGTTTTTTTTTCAAGACCATTCCATCCAGGTCAGGTGGGCTGAGAAGAGGGTGCGGTACCCTGCTGGCACTTGGCCGACAAGAGGCTGTACCCTGCTGGCATTTGGCTGAGTTTTGGTGTCATTTTTTGTCTACACAATGAGACTTTTCCAGCATCTCTTATGTTCCCTCCTTCTTTTGTCAAGATAAGAATGGAAGAAAGAACCTTGGAAAATTTGTTTCTTCTCCTACAAAAGAGAAAGGACACATGCAGCTCTCTTACTCTGATGGTGACGACTGTGGCAGTGATAAGAAGATAACAACTAACATCACACTCGTGTGCAAACCAGGTACTGTCACAGGAGAGGCGTGCCCACGCTCCCCATCAATGCAGTGGGGGACAGAAGAGGCAGTGCTGAGCACCTCCGGTTCTAGTCTCCGCTGGTGGGAATAAGTCGATTAGATTTCAGCCTAGAAATGGAGAAACCATATGCTGTCCTCAGGGAGTGGTGTTGACATTTTCCAGGAGAGTCGTGAGTCTCTCTGCATGATATCCTGTTCTTAAGGTCTGAGAGAGGATAAGGGGTATGGAATGCTGAACTTCCTCAGGAGGGGCCATAAATGCCTTAAAATGTTTCCTTGATCTCACCCTCTCAACTGTGATTACCCCCTCACTGAACTGAGGCATTTCTGATCCTTTTGCTAAGATCTGCATCTGTGCATGTATTTTATTGTTCTCAGAATGCTGTGTTTGTGCATTCCATGCTTCACAGTTCTATTTATAATTTCTAGGGATTTCCTTATTGACATGGCACAGTCTTAACTATTTTAGAACATTTCATTGCTGGGAGATTGGATGCTTTACATCCTCTCTATATCCATCCTGTAAAGTTTCCTTTATATAAATTCCCAGCCGTGGGAGAAGGCCACATGCTAGGTCTGTTTTGTTTCTTGTTTTATTTTGGTAGAACATATTTCCACCTTTTGAGTACTGACGTTATTGATAGGTGTGTGCTACCATGTCTGCTTTATGCAAGGCTAGAAATTGAACACAGGGCTGTGTGCATGCTAGACAAACACTCTACTAAATGAACCACATCCCCAGCTCTTTAGGACCATTTTGTAACCTTATATTTCCCAGGACTTTCAAAACAGCTAGACCAGGGAAAATTATTAGAACTGACAGATTAGTGGTTGATGCTCTCCTCCCTTTCCCCTTTGAAAGGTGATCTAGAAAGTGCTCCAGTGTTGAGAACTACAGGACCTGATGGTTGCTTCTATGAATTTGAGTGGCACACAGCTGCGGCCTGTGTGCTGTCGAAGACAGAAGGAGAGAACTGCACGGTCTTTGACACCCAGGCAGGTGTGTGCCGAAGCCACGTCTCTGTTGTCTAATGTAACTTGGGGCCACAGATAGCTTTTGTTAACGCTTTATGTGGCTGTTCGAGATACTTGTTTTACAACTCTGTTAGTGCTACTGAACTAGAGTGCCAAGCATCTTTTGTTGTGTGTTTGAGCTGTGGCAGAGCCCATCTTGAATTTGTAGCTGGGCTGGATATATATACTTGAGCAAAAGGAGATCCACACCCACATTTGGAAGGCTTTTGTGTGAATCCTAGGCAAGAACCCCTTGTTAGGGGACTTTACAGAAAACCCTCACAGTCTGGTCATCTTGCTTGGATATGCCATGTTTGTGAGGGCTTGAAAAGGGTTACAGAGTTCCCACAATGAACAAGGGCAGTGGTGAGGACCTGTGTCCAAGGGAGTTGGTGGCAGTCACTGCAGGAATGGCAGCACAAAGGCAGAGTGACCTTTCTTCCTCATTGTCTTTTTGCCCTGGAGCAATTGCTCTCACCTGGCTCCCGTGTCCTCACTGGCCTAACGTACGTCCCTGTTTCTGTTTTAGGGTTCTCTTTTGATTTGTCTCCTCTCACAAAGAAGAATGGTGCTTATAAAGTTGAGACAGAGAAGTATGACTTCTACATAAATGTTTGTGGCCCTGTATCCATGGACCCTTGTCAGCCAAACTCAGGGGCCTGCCAGGTAGCAAAAAGGCAAGTGGCCTCTCATTGTGATTTGTTCTTTGGTATTGTGCTAGTGTGTGTTTCACTGAGTTAGGTTCCCCTTGAACATCATTGTTTGACAAGCATTTAAATACTGAGGAGACCCGGTCAGAAAAACATGCAGGATGCCAGGAGCTGAACTTCCCAGAGAAGAGGCAAGCCTCATCCTAGGGGGTGGAGAGAGGTCTGGGCTCATTTGATAACCACTTCTGTGAACTTTGAGCTTTACACTTTTTTGGTTTTTCGAGACAGGGTTTCTCTGCAGCTTTGGAGCCTGTCCTGGAACTAGCTCTTGTAAACCAGGCTGGTCTCGAACTCACAGAGATCCGCCTGCCTCTGCCTCTGAGGAGTGCTGGGATTAAAGACGTGTGCCACCACTGCCTGGCGAGCTTTACACTTCATACATCATATGTATATTTCTCCTGACTGAGCAGTGTTAGTTGTAATGAATTGAGTTTCACTGTAAGCTAGTAGTGCTGAGAGAAAGTGTGTGTGTGTGTGTGTGTGTGTGTGTGTGTGTGTGTGTGTGTGTGTGTTTGTTGCTTTTTTCCCCCTACCGTCAAAAGAGCTGCATATGAGATTCCCAGGTACTGCAGTCTCTTGGTCCTGACCATGCATTTGCCCCCATTTGTGCAGCCTTGGTGAGCTCCTGACCCATGGCACTTCCCGAGTGACATTTCTGTATTCATTTTAGTGATAAGAAGTCATGGAACCTGGGGCTGAGCAATACCATCCTTTCTTACTATGATGGGATGATCCAGCTGAGCTACAGGGATGGCACGCCTTATAACAATGAAAAGCACACACCGAGAGCCACACTGATCACCTTTCTTTGTGATCGAGACGCTGGAGTGGGCTTCCCAGAATATCAGGTGGGAAAAGTCTCAGGCAGTTGGCCTGGGCAGACCTGGGCCAGTTGCCTGCCCTTCCTGTAGAAACTGAGCTATTATTAGTCTGTTTTGTGGCCAGACCGTCATGTAATTAGTCCTTTTGCAGTTCTCAGGGTGCCTAGGCAGTGTTTAGTCACATGTTAAGCTGCTTATTTAAAGGCCCATCTATCTTAATGCTAGTCCACAGCCCTGTTTGTTCTTTTAGAAAACAAAAGCTTAAAAAAAATCACCCTTATTTTTCCCTTACTAAATTCCATTATAGTTTTTGATAAGGCCGTCTTTTTAGTACCATGAAAGGAGGTGGAGAAAGGAAGCTTTCCTGCATATAACTTTTACTTAGAGTCATTTTTCTTTTTAAAGCTCTTTGCATAGTATCTCCTTTTCTTCTTCCATTCTCAGCTTCTGTTACTGGAGCAAACACATGGGTATGCAGTTTAGGAAAGGGTTATTTTGCCACCCAGTCTTGCAGGTTTCAGTCCGTGGTTGGTTGGCTCATTGCTTTGGGCCTGACAGTGAGTGAACCATTTACTTTACAACCAGGAAGTACGAGAGAACAAGGAAGGAACTAGAGAGCTACTCTGTGCATGTCTGCTTCTCCTTCGTGCGTGTGTTTGAAGGTTTCGTCACGCTCCATAGTGTTGAGCTAGGGCCAGGATTCCCTGGGGTGGACTTTGGGGGATGCTCCAGATGTAGACTCCAGCCTTACCCTTTCGTGTTTCCTTCTTGTCCTGGGATTAGGAAGAGGACAACTCTACCTACAACTTCCGGTGGTATACCAGTTATGCCTGCCCAGAAGAGCCCCTGGAGTGCATGGTGACAGACCCCTCCATGATGGAACAGTATGACCTCTCTAGGTGAGCAGAGCCAGCAGTTGGCCGTGGGCCTTCCTCAGGTGTGGTCACTGTTGAGCAAATGGTTTAGTTGATGGTGATAGGCATTGTGTTGGCCTCAGGGTGCAGGACCAGGAGAGACAGAGCAGAAAGGAGGTGGATGTGGTCTGATCTCATCACCCTTGTGACAGTAATTGATCTTTGTCACAGCCAAGACTTAATGTGTAGCTTCATTGTTTAAAACGGTAGCTCGGTGTGTGTGTGTGTGTGTGTGTGTGTGTGTGTGTGTGTGTGTGTGTGTGTGTGTGTGTGAGAGAGAGAGAGAGAGAGAGAGAGAGAGAGAGAGAGAGAGAGAGAGAGAGAATTCTGAAGGGTCCTTTGCGTGTGGGGCTTCAGAATGTCAGTGTTACCATGTGTTCTGTGGCTCAGTCACCATCTGTGGCTTGATTCAAGTGTGTCTCCTTTGAGAATGTCTTTATTTCTCTAATGAGTAAACATTAACAGCCCAAGCTTAGCTGGTTGGAGTTTTTAAAAGCATACCTTTGTGTTAAAACTTTAGTCTAGTGAAGTCTGAAGGTGGCCGTGGAGGAAACTGGTACGCCATGGAAAACTCCCGGGAACATGTCACACGGAGGAAATACTACCTCAATGTGTGCCGGCCTCTGAATCCTGTGCCTGGCTGTGATCGATATGCTTCTGCTTGCCAGATGAGATATGAAAACAAGGAGGTGTGTCTGTCGTTCTCACATTTTCTCTGGAGTCTGAGGCTTAGTTTGTGAAGGTAGCTGTTATGTAGCTCTTGATCAGGCCAGTCCTGCTGCCCAGCTGAAGCCTCTGAGGAGAGTGGCCGCACAGTGAGCCTCCTGAGCAGGCTTAGAGTCTTTGTTCAGTCTTAAAATGTCCCCTGGCCACTTTTGATCCAGCACATCGCAGAGCGCTCTCTTGGTTATGTCTGACCCGAATTCAGGTGCCTGAGTGACTCTGCAGACTTCCACAGCTCAGAGCCTCAGCTGCCCAGAGGTCTCCAGGATTTGACAGAGTTGCTGAGATGGCTCAGATGCATGGGTCAGTGCCACTCTGACTGTTGAACACTTCATCATCTGGTTGATTGCTCTCATTGGCAGGACTTTCGTACATTTGCTTGTGGTCCTCACATGTGGTGGGCCATGAAAGTTGTAGGTGGACTCCAGAAGTTGACTTCTGCAAATCAGTGTGAGGATTTGCTTTGTTAGCACATACTAGTGGTGTGATCTGGTGCCCAGAGGTGTCTGAGGCTGTACCTCATGGGGATGTATTCTTCCCCAGAGCAGCAGCCCCTGAGCGTAGCTGTCCTCCTGCTTGGAGACTCCTCACTTTTGTTGCCCGCTCACACAGTTGTTAGTGGTGATGTCATAGGCTCTGACTACTGTTGAGCAGTAAGCTGACTTGCTGAGGAGTAAAGATTTCCAGGAGAAGCCTAACCCACACTATGTTGCAGGGCTCCTTGGCTGAGACTGTATCCATCAGTAACTTGGGAGTTGCAAAGATAGGCCCTGTGGTGGAGGAGAGTGGCAGCCTCCTCTTAGAATATGTGAACGGCTCTGCTTGCACCACCAGTGATGGCCGGCTAACCACCTACAGCACCAGAATCCATCTCGTCTGTGGTCGGGGACGCCTGGTGAGTACTGTGCAGAAGTTGTGGCAGGAGCTGAGGAAAAGCGCGCAGGGCCAGCGCGTGCACTTCTATACTTGTAAAAAAAAATTGCAGCAAAATACCTAGGGCATAAAATTGGTCACTTTAGGCATTTTTGAGTTACCAAGAACATTATGTCCATCATTAGTGTCACACACTTGTCACCAGATGTTTAGAACTTTTAGGGGTCAGTTTTGATTGTTTGAGATTTGGGTCTCACTGTGTGGCTCACTGGCAGCCAGACTGGCCTTGAGCTACTGCAGCTCTGGCTTGAGTGCTGCAGTTAGAGGTGTGGGCTGTGGTGCCTGTCTTATGTATACAACTTTTATTTTGCCAACCTTGTTGCTGCTACTTGTCCCTCTTTCCTCCCCCCCCCCCTCCTTTCCTCCCTGTTTTTGTTTTTTGATTTTTTTTTTGGGTGGGCAGGATTTTAGGATTTCAGGCTAGCCTGAAACTCACTATGTAGACTATGTTGGCTTCAAACTCAGGTGGGATTAAAGGTGTGTACCATAATTCTATGACCCAGTTGCTTTTTTAGCAAGAATTTTCTTTTCTTTTTTTTTCTTTTTCTTTTTTTGCTATCAGTTTTGAGTTTGACTTGTTGACAGGAATTAGATGCTTCTGGTTTCTGCTGGGGTCCAGTCCAGTGGATGTGAGGCCTGGTATCCAGGTATCGCACAGACAGGAAACTTGTCCTTTGTTCAGATCTCTGAGGGTATGAAATGACTGGCTGAGTGATCCTGGGCCTGTCCCTGAGGACAGTGACCATCCATGGACTGCACTCCCTTGCGTTACATAGGTGGACAGCTGCCGGTTTCGTTTCCATCTACTCCTGGCAGCCCGTGTCCTGGGGTGTGTGGGAGCCCTGTACCTCTTTCTGTGGCTTCTCAGCCCTTCCCTGACACGCAAACCAGTTTTGTCTAGTAGTTTTCTGGTTGCTTTGACTCTGGGTGTGTAGACTCGGTTTCAGCTATCTGGATCCCAGTTTTCCCATTTACTGCTGATGTGAACCCAGATGTGCTAATGTCCAGGCATGTGAGCTGACCTCTCCTACGGGGCAATGAGAGTGTTGTGCTCTAGGGAGGAAGTGCTGACCCACTATAGGCAGCTAGTGCATGTCGGCCTGTTGCCTCGGTGCTTGGCTGTTGTGTTGTTGTCCTGCTGATTTCTCTCTGCTCTGTGGCCTTCCAGAACACCCACCCCATCTTCACTTACAACTGGGAATGTGTGGTCAGTTTCCTGTGGAACACAGAGGCTGCCTGCCCTATCCAGACGATCACAGACACAGACCAGGTATGTGTGTTGTCACCTTGCCCATGCTCAGGCTGATTTTGCATTGCCTCCAAACCTGTTTTTTGATTCACACATCACTGCCCTCTGCATCCTCCCTACCCTTGGCACCTGGATTTCCAGGACCCCCAGCTTTATGCCTTGCTCACTGAAGTCGTCGTGCTCCCCCCCCCCCCCCCGACAAGGTTTCTCTAACAGTCCAGGCTATCCTGGAACTTTCTCTGTAGACCAGGCTGGCTTCGAACTCGCAGAGATCCACCTGCCCCTGCCTCCAGAGTGCTGGGATTAAAGGCGTGCGCCACCACCGCCCGGCTTCACTATCCTTTCCCTGTGGCAGTGCATCCTAGTGGGCTCTCCATCACTGCCAGGGGCTGTAGATTGCCATTACTCCATTCCAGAACATTTCAGTGTCTGATACAGTGAGACCCATGAGAGGGCTATGACCTTGTCCACAGGGTGGAGCCCAGCGCCTCATGGGATCTCATTGACAGAGTAAAGCCCATGTGTCTGCTGTGACTTAACCTACTAGGAGGAACCCAGTGCTTCATGGATCTTAGAGTTAGCACATGTGTTCCGCTGTGATCTTTTACACAGGGTGGAACTCTGACTCATGGTACCTCACACACAGAATAGAGCTTACCTGTGTGCTGTGCCTCCCTCACCCACAGTGTGTACCCCAGGGTCTCATGCTGATGTCTGTATGGCAGATACTCATCCTCTGCCGAAGGCCCTGGCTCTTCGTTTCCAGCATCTCCCCACTGCTGGCTGCTCAACCTGCCCTGTGCAGTGTGGAGTACACTGCTCTCTGAGTTCTTTGCTGCCCTCCTGGGCTACTGCAGTAAGTTGTTTTTATGGAACTGCGTGTGCAGTCTTTATACTGGGACGTGTTTCCCTCTCATCCTTCTGATTTCTTACCAGACTGCAGAGTCTGGCAGCAGACACCTGGACTGGTACACAAAGCGATGCCCTCAGCTCAGGGCCAGTAGTCGTCTCAGGCACCCTACCCAGCCCATGCCCAGGGCTCTGACTGCTAGCCTGTACTTGGTGGACACGGGAGACTGAGATATACTTAGAAGAAGGGAGGAAATTGCCTGTGAGTTGACCCAGTTATACTCCCATAGGTGCATTCATGGCAATGAGAGAGAATTCTTAAGTTTTATTTATTTTTGAATGTAAAAATGATTGTTGCACCACCTACCTTAGGATTAACAGTGGTCTTACTTGGGTATTGTAGTAGCTTAGCCCCCATGGGGTGAGTTCCATTCTGCACACACATCCTACATTGGTGCAGGCTGTGCACAAACACACTGTTGCTCTAGGGATTTAAAGTGAGTAGCAAGTACAGCTTTTAAGTGTTGATGTGAGTTTCTGGACTGCATGTTTGTTTTGCTTCTGTAGAATTAGTTTGAATGTGTTTATTTCCCTTTCTTGTTTCTGATAGGCTTGCTCTATAAGGGACCCCAACAGTGGATTTGTGTTTAATCTTAGCCCACTCAACAGCTCTCAAGGATACCTGGTCTCTGGCATTGGAAAGACTTTTTTGGTAAGAATGATGCAGTAGATTTCTAGTTTGCTTTAAATGAGGCTCACCGTACCCAAGGCACTTGCAGCTGCGTCCTTAGTGCTTGTCCAGGGCAGAAAGAAACTCCAGCCTGGGGGCGGGTATTGAAGTAACATCATCACCGTGGGCCCGATGCAGTTAGATGGGAGCAGTTACCGGTCCTCATTTGCTGCTGTGTGTCCAGAAGTTCCCAAGAAGCAGCAGCAGAGCAACAGTTAGGACCTTGTTAAAACTTAGATTCCTGGGCCTGTTGCAGGCCTCCTGACTCAGTTCTCTGGTGGGCTCAGAGTCTGCGTCAGGAGGTTCATCAGATGGTTTTGATGCTCACTGAAGTTTGAGACACACTGGTCAAGAAGAAATGGAGATTAAAGGGAGGCTACCTGAGGGCTGTGTTCTAGACTCTTCCAAGGGTACTTCCTTTGTAGACTGTTCTGCGTATGCCTAGAGCCATAAGATGGAAAGTCTTCTCAAGGCATCGCTTCAGCTACTCGAAGGGAGACAGAAGGGAGAGCCCCTAAAACATTTGCTTTAAGTTCTGGCAGTCATCTTAGGGACAGTGGCTTTGAAAACAGGAAGGTGAGTGAGAGTGCCCTACCATGGTTTAGTGAGAGGAGCATTCTGACAACTGTCCCTAGCTGGAAAACTGGGCTCTCTCCACCCCATACTTAGAGAAGGATTTGTCCTTTCGGCCCTGTTCTCTTCCCCACTCTCCTGAATGCTTCCACAGGGCTCTCCATTCCACACTCAGATAGGAACATGGAAGGGTCTCGGTGTTAAAGCTAGCTCTAGTGTAGCTGCTTTATGGCTGCTGCGGAGTGTGTGGTTTGTACCAGATGGTACATTGATTAGGGTTCCAGCGGTCAGAGCCTGTATCAGTGTGAGAGGCAGATGCTGCACCACACAGGGGATGTGCTAAGAGAAATGCCCACGGGCTACATAAAGAGTGTACCAGAAGCAAACCAGCGAGGCCCCGCCTCGTCATCAACCATGCTATTAGGAGCATGTATGTTGTTGTGGCTCTTGGTTGCAGGTGACAGATGAGTGGGTAACAGAAGTAGCAATGTACCTGCCTGGAAGAGCACCTGCACTCATGTGCTGCAGGAGGTCACCTGTCTGCTGGGGCCACCACATCCCAGCCAGGGCTGTAGACTCCTGCCCCTTACTGTCCAGCCCTGTCCCCCATCCTGCTGGGTCCAGCTGCCCTGCACATTTGGTGGCCTCTTCCCAGAGCTGATTTCTTTACATAACTACAGCAAACATACCTGCTTTTTTTTTTAAATTTATATATTTATTATGTATACAATATTCTGTCTGTGTGTATCCCTGAAGGCCAGAAGAGGGCATCAGACCTCATTACAGATGGTTGTGAGCCACCATGTGGTTGCTGGGAATTGAACTAAGGACCTTTGGAAGAGCAGGCAATGCTCTTAACCACTGAGCCATCTCTCCAGCCCCCATATCTGCTTTTTAAATAGAATCAGCGTCTTTAAAAAATCAGGGGCTTCGGTTGTTTACAGTTAGGACTTAACTATATACACTTTCTCCATGTGATTAAAGACACTGTAAAGTGGTTTGTATCACTCTCTAGTATATGGTTCATAATTGCTTGTAGTAATTACATTTACAGACAGAGCACTGTATAAATAAGTCCATAAAACATGCACTAAACTCTAGAGGAATTTGCATAGGTATTGTTATTTAGACGTGGGGTTTTGCCTTTCTGTGTTTGAGAACTAGCTGTCCCAAAGTTGAAAATATCGGGTTATCACTGACTAGTGATAACCAGATATTTAACCCAGCAGTACTTTGGGTTCTAGGCTTCTTTTCTATGGTAAATCTTGGAACCTAAATGGTTGTTTTTGTTTGTTTGTTTTCTTTTTCTTTTTTCCTGTTTGGCTTCCAGTTCAATATCTGTGGTACAATGCCTGTCTGTGAAACGACTAAAGAAAAGCCAGTCTTTGGCTGTGAGGCAGGAACCCAGACAGAAGAATTGGAGAACCTCAAACCAGAAAGGCCAGTGGGAATGGAAAAGAGCCTCCAGTTGTCCACTGAGGGATTCCTCACTCTGACCTACAAAGGGTCTTCTTCTTCCTTAGACAAAGGTGAGCTGAGGCTTGTGGCTTTGTAATGAGCAGATTTGCGTTCTGCCAAGTCTGCCCCTAATCTCTGCTGGTATTCTCTCTCCTAGAGCACTTCTAACTTCTTCCCTTGGGGGGGGGGGCACTTGTGCACACACAGACTACCTCTTATTTTGCACCCCAGTTCTTCAGAGGGGGGTTGTTAATTGCATTCCTTTAGGTACTAAAGAAGTGATGAGTGATGATCTAAGTTGCTCATTTTTCTAAGCTGGTCCTTTCCTCCTGTCTCCTCTCTTGGGTACTGTGGTTCTGTATAACAGTCTGGGGATGTTGAGCTTGTTAGTACTTATTTGTTACCATCTTTTGTTAGTGCAAGGTCAGTTCTGAGCCCTTTATAATGCCAGCATCTGTGTCAGTGGATAGCTCCAGCAGGCAAAGTGTGCCAGGACTTGGTTAAGATGCTGTAAGTATGGTGAATTCTCATCCCAGCGCTGTCTTTTCTCTTTTTCCATTTGAGAAAGGCCCTTACTCTGTGGTCTTGGCTTTCCTGGCTCCAGCTCTGTAAACCAGGTGACCTCAGACTCAGTTTTGCTTGTGTCTACCTTGCTAGGAGCAAAGGCTTGGGCCACCACACCTGGCTTAGCCTCCTTTTGTTCCCTTACTGCTGCATTGTACATTTGCAGTACTAGAAGACAGAAGGGTCTTGTGTTTGGTACAGAGCCTGTGGTCCATGAGGTATTACATTAGAGTGAGATTCAAGAGGGATGGGTCGCGTTATTGGCTCTGCCACCTATTGAATGTCTGACTTACAGATGAGGAAAGGGGCCCCAGGGGTGTGGTTACTTTCCAGGTCACACTGTTAATAGGCAGCAGAGTGACCCTTGGACCCCACATCAGTGCCTTTCCATCACTGGAATCTGAGTGGACTGAGGTGATGTTTGTGTGCTGGGTTGCTCAACATGCTCCAGCCATCTTAGTGGGCACCGGGAAGGAGTGGAGCATGCCTTCCCAGATTATTTGCACTGAAGACCATAGTCTTGTCTTCTTGCTTCTTTCTGCTTCACATCTCAAGTTCACAGATGTTGGAAATGCAGCACTTTAACAACAGCTTCTGCCACAGACAGCAAATGGTCACTAAGGACCACTGTGGCCAGCTGCGTGCCAGCATCAGAACAGCAGAGGAAATGGATATGCTCTTGGTACTGTAACTTGGTAGGATTGGACCATTAGGCACAAAATTTGAACAGAGCAGTAAGGGGTGACAGGATCAATCAGCAATAAGAATTTGTCTCTGGCAGATAGGAGGTGAGGACCAGATTGTTCCATACTGAACCTCATCTGTGCACTGTGGAAGACCCTGAAAGTGCTGCACTGAACGGGAGAGATCCTTTGCTACTCATGGTGCCAGGCCATCATCCCCGTGTAAACAGGCTGATGACGCCATAAGAAAGCCAGGTAGCAGAAGGCAGAGCTATAGACCAGTATCTCTGAATATAGACACAGAAATTGTCAGCAAAATAATAGCAAGTCAAATCTATCATTACCTAAAAACAATGTACTTATCACAAGTCAAGACTGGCTCAACACAGTGCAGATTGAGAACTATGATACATTGTTAGCTAATGAAAGCCTAGAACACATGGTTATCTCAATGCAGGACAGTGTTTGGCAAAGTTCAGCATATCTCCTTGATAAAACCACAAAAAGTGAAAATCAAGGTAGGTACCCATGACTTACACCATATGGAACGGAGAAAACTGAAAGAGCTCGCTCTAAAACAGGAGTAGGATAGAACATTCAGATAACATTACTCAGTATTGGTATTCAGTTATAGGGTCAGATGTGAGGTCACATTTGCATCTGGGGTGACTTTATACAGGGAAAACTTCAGCTCTCAAAAATACTGTTGGAATTGATGAGTGGACTCAGGACCTGGGAAGGCTGCATCACTAGAAGTGCTGTGTGCAGCTTTCAGGAAGCTCCACAGAGCCCCGGCCAGCAGTCGCTGCTGGCTCTGTCTCTCGGCTAGGGCTGTGTGAGGCTCGTAATTCACTGGAGAGTTTCAGGGGCCTCCGCCCTTTCCAGTAGAAAATGTCTCATCTCAGAAGAGATAGTCAGACAGTTGGAACCAGGAGAACATTTTATTAATAAGCTGTACAAAAATAAAATAATAGAACCAAACCTGGGAATAAATTTAACCAAGGAAGTGCATGGCCTCTACAGTGAAAGAGATCAAAGACACACATACGTGAGAAGACAGTCATATTCATGGGAGGGGAGAAGAAACACCACCCAGTGACCCACAGATTCAGTGTGTGTGCATTTAAATAAAAATTTCAATGTTTTTACAAAGGAAAGGGGGCTGGAGAGATAGCTCAGTCGTTAAGAGCCATCACTGTTCTTTAATGAGACCTGGGTTTAGTTCCCAATATCTATGGGTGACTCACAACTACTTGTCATTCTAGTTCCAAGGGATCTGATGTCTATATATTCAGACACTATACTGTATACATAATATAAATCAATAAAATCTTAAAAAAAAAGGAATAAGACATTGAAATGTTAGTAAGCGGGGGGGGGGGGGGATGCAAATCAAAAGGCACAGTGATACTCTCATCAGCCAGGACTGCTACTCATGACAGAGAAGCGGGCGATGCAGGGGAAGGGTAGGTCCGTTGAGCTGTTAGGGAAGCGTTATTGGGCATTTCTACAAAGCTGCAATAGAGCATCACGCATGGCTGCGGTGCCCAGCATTCGGTGGGTAAAGAGGGGATTGCAAGTGAGGCCAGCATGGAATACAGGTAAGATCTTGTTTTCAAAACCCCAATACCTTGAGCCAGAGCTCAGAGATGGCTGGCTGAGTTAGTTAGTAGTTGTCGATGCTGTAAATCTGATGACCTGAGATTTGATGACTTGATTCCTGGATCCTGCTATGTACAGGTGGAAGGGAAAACTGGTGCCGGAAACTTTTCTTCTACCCTCCTCATGTGCTCTGTGGCAGGCCACACAGCCACACAAACTCAAGAACAAAAGTCAAGAAAAATAGTTACACGTAGAAGCAGTGTCTGTGTTATCTAGCATTCCACTGTGCTGTATATATCCGGGGCATTGAACTCGGCACATTGGATAGCAGTACTTGCATTTATTGCAGCCTTTTCACAACAGCCTGTGTATGGAATCAGCTAGGGTTTCCTCGAAAGATACGTAGATCCCCCCCCCCCCGTGTGTGTGTGTGTGTGTGTGTGTGTGTGTGTGTGTGTGTGTGCGCGCGTGCGCGCGCGCGCGCACATGTCTAATTGGTATGCAGTGGACTGTTGCTAAAAATGAGCAAAAAATCTGTCATTTGAATCAGTTTGCATGGCAGTAGAAAACTTGTTAAGTAAGTTGGGCACAGGGAAACCCTGCTGTTTCACCTGTGTGTGGAAACTGGTAAACACTTGATCTTGGAGCATAGAGTAAGAGTAGTAGTTATCAGAGCCTGGGGTCGGGAAGTGTGGACATAAGTTTGATTAGCAGGTGTAGGAGTGTGTTGATTAGGAGGAATGGTGTTCTATACAGCAAGAGGTGGTTAGAGTTGACAGCACCTATTGTATTTCTAAGTAGCTAGCAGAGGAGAATGTAGGTGTTCCTAATGCAGGACTGGTTCAGGAGGTGATGAAGTACCCCACTTGCTCTGATCTGATAACTGCCTGTCCTATACATGGATTGAAATGTGAATTCACTGTGTGTCCAGTGAATGTGTAGCTACTGTGTGGCAGTTAGAAATAGAAAAAAAATTAAAACTAATTGAAAATGTTTTGAATAAACTTTTGAAAAGAGTAAATGCAGGGTTGAGAGTGCCTGGTCTGGAAGGAGTTCTACCTGAGAAGGAAGTGGGCTGGAGATGGTATAGACCAATGGCTGGACTTGCAAGGGATCGTTATAGTTGGCTAAAGAATTAGACAAAGTGTGTGGCCATGTTTGCTGCTTGGGGGCGAGTAGGCCAGCCTTCAGTGTCCTTCCTATGGGTGCTTTGAAGGGCTGCAGGAACACCTGCTCTCCAGTGAGCACTGCTTCAGGGCGCCTCACAGGAAGGGCTCCTGCAGCCCTTCTACTGAGTAAAAGGGGCTAGTACTAGAGCCTCGGGCAGTTTTCTGAGGTGGGGGGAGCTCAGGTTGACAAAGTATGGAGGGATCATGGTTCTTCTCTTCGGAGTGGGCAGTCTCTGAAAAGATGTTAGGATGGCAGCATCTGTTTCTCCTCAGTATCCACAAAGCCACAGTGTGGTTCATTTTGTAGTTCTTTGCGCTCCAGTTGCAGATCACTAGTTTCAAATAATATTGGTTAATCATTTTTCTGTCATGCTCCTTTCAGACTTGAGTTTGAAAATGCTCCTGACTGAGCCTTGGGGAGCATCTCATGGCTGCGGTGAGACTCTAGGCTGGGCTGAGGCTGTGCCAGGCCTCACTTGTGCTTCCTTAGTTTGGTTCTTACCTCTTTAACCACGCAGAGTGGAGGTGGTGATGCTCCTGGACACTGAAGTGTATTTTATGGGAGCTCAGCTCTCTGAATGATGGCTGAGGAATTCTGGAATGAGAGCCCCACCCACCTTGCCACAGCAGCTTTCTTGGCTTTCCTGCTTTTGGCCTCACAGAAGAGTGCCAGTGGCATTTTTACAGTGTCCGATTTGATGTGTTTCTCCCAGCTAGAGTACTCCCGTGGCTCTAGGCTGTACCTGGAGTGGAAGCTAGCACGCTCACAGTGGTCAGCTCTGGGGTGGTCTCCTTGCTTTGCCTGTGTGGTCACGTTGTCCTGTATGATTTTGCAAAATAATGTCTCCCTTACTCCAGCCCTGGTCTCTGTACTTACTCAGGGTGTACCTTTTGCTCCTTTCAGCCTTGCAGGGGAGTAGTAGGTATATTTAGAGTGTGCTGGGGGGAAAATCAGGAAATAAAAGTTGCTCTGTTTTCTGATCGATTGATAAACTGGTGTGATACGTGAATGCTTTATGACCCTGTGTCCTAAGCCTGTCATGTCAGGCAGTATTGCTGGTAGCATATATTTGCTCTGTTCAGGTTAGGCCCCTGGACAGCTTGCTGCCCTGCTGTGTGGTCCTGGGGATGGCTGTGAGGTCTCCTGCCCTTGCTGTCCTGAGTCTGAGATGCCTGCTGAATAGTGGCTTTCTTCTTCCACAGGCACAGCATTCATCATCCGCTTCATTTGCAATGATGACATTTACCCGGGAACCGCCAAATTTCTGCATCAGGACATCGACTCTACACGAGGGATCCGGAACACTTTCTTTGAGTTTGAAACTGCATTGGCTTGTGTTCCTTCTCGAGTAGATTGCCAAGTGACTGGTGAGGCCTAGAAGTTAGCAAGTTGGATTTGAGTGAGAGCGTGTGTGTGTGTGTGTGTGTGTGTGTGTGTTGTCTGTGAGTGTCCACATGCTTGAAAGCAAGATGACCATTTGTCAATGGGGCCTGTATACTTGCTTCATAGGTAATATGGTGATTGTTGCCTGTTTTTAAGTACTGCTTAGTGGTGTAAATGCTTCTCTTGAGGAGATTGCCTCCCAACCCCCCTTTACAGTTAAGGATTTAAAATATGGTTCAGGGGTCAGGTGCTTCTAAGAATTGAGAAGAAAACTCAAGGAAAAAAGAAAATCAAATACAGATGTATATCAGAAGTTCATATAAGGAAGAAAAAAGGTGTAAGACCTAAGAGCTGTGCCCTGACTCTCAGTCTTTGTACTGACCTGTAATGGCTTTTCCAGCAGGACACTGGTGGTTGTGGGTTCCTGTGTCTTGCATGCTGCTCCTTCCGCATGCTGGCAGTCCTTACGTGATGGGAAAGTGGTACCAGGACAAGCAGGAAACAGTTTTCCATGGTGTTTCCTTCCATTCCAGACCCAGCCGGGAACGAGTATGACCTGAGTGCCCTGAGCATGGCCAGGCAGCCGTGGACCGCTGTGGACACCTCGGTGGACGGGAAGAAGAGAGTCTTCTACCTGAGCGTCTGCAGTCCTCTCCCGTACATCCCCAGATGTCATGGTGTGCTGCACCCTCACTCTGCTGCGTCCGGGACCTGACTGGGTCAAGGTCAGCCCTACTCACTCACTGCTCTTTTGTCTGCTCAGGCACTGCAGTGGGGTCCTGCTTGGTGTCAGAAGATAGAAGTCTGAACTTGGGTGTGGTGCAGATCAGTCCTCAGGCTGACACAAACGGGTCCCTCAGCATCCTGTACGTCAATGGTGACAAGTGTGGAAGCCAGCGCTACTCCACCAGGATAATCTTCGAATGTGGGCAGACGTCGGTGAGTGTGCATGGCAGCCTTTCGTCTGTTTCCATTTCCCCTTCATTTTCGAGTCTTCTATGTTGTTTAAAGCTTCTCTGTGCTTTTATAGGTTTGGAGGCATTGCTAGTTCTTGACTAGAATATACTGTTTTTCTCAGGCCTGAGATACTCATAAATACTGAATACTTGGCTTAAGCAAGTGAAAGATTGGATATTAATCAAGGCTCTTTCTTGTTTTTGTTTAAAAAGTAGAAAACAAAGCAAACTGTTGTCTTCTGTTGCAGGGCTCACCCATATTCCAGTTCCTGAAAGACTGTGAGTATGTGTTTTTGTGGAGAACAGTGGAGGCCTGTCCTGTGGTCAGAGAGGAAGGTGAGCACCAGGTTCCCGCCTCTGGATTGCTATAAATGTACAGTGTAGTAGACACTAACCTGTGATGTCTCAGATAGGAAGCCCTGTGATGGTGGCTGCCAGTGGGGTTAGTAGGTGCTGGGGTGGGGGGTGGGGTGATCACTGCTTCTCCTTGAGTTCTTACTAAGTCATTTATTAATTTTTAACACTGGCCTTTCTCTTCTGTATTTGTATTGAATTTTTGGTTTCTCTTTAAACCAGTAAAGCAGTCGGGATGGGTTTGTCTTCTTGAAATTTGATGTCTTTGGACTTTCTTCCTTCATCTGCCCTACACATAAACAAAACAGCATGGAGGTAGCCCACTTTTTTGATACTTGCCAGGACAGCTTCACAGGAGGCGGAAGTAGGAGGAATATAAATTCAAGGCCTGCCACCCTGGGCTGTGAGTTTGAGGCCAGCATAGGTAACTTAATGAGGCACAGTCTCAAATCAGTAAATGGAGCTCAGAATGTAGCATAGCGATAGAATATTTGCACAGGGTGTGCTAGGTCCTGGGTTCTCTTCTCAGTACTGCAAAGTAAATAAGAAATTTAATTACAAATAAATTCTTTCCCCTTGGAAATATGAGTGCATGTGTGATAGCGTTTTCTCTTGACTTCCTGTGTATTCTTGAAGGAGACCACTGCCAGGTGAGAGACCCCAGGCATGGCAATTTGTATGACCTGAAGCCCCTGGCCTTCAATGACACCATCATCACTGCTGGCGAGTACACCTATTACTTCCGGGTCTGTGGGAAGCTGTCCTCTAATGTCTGTTCTGTCCACGATGGATCCAAGGTAGTCTCTTCATGCCAAGAAAAGAAAGGACCACAGGGATTTCAGAAAGTGACAGGTACTGTTCTTTTCTTGAGTTGTAAAATGTCAAGAGATAATGCCAAAAATCACGTTTCTCTAACATGGGAGGAATGAACCACTTCCAGCCAGAACATGCTGAGTAATACAAGCAAACTACTTCCTTCCTTCTTTCCTTTCCTCCCTCCCTCTCTTCGCTTATGGGCAATTTATTTTATGTGGAGGCAAGATGGGTATCACTGAGCACAAAT
Source organism: Ondatra zibethicus (assembly GCA_004026605.1). Classification (NCBI taxonomy): domain Eukaryota; kingdom Metazoa; phylum Chordata; class Mammalia; order Rodentia; family Cricetidae; genus Ondatra; species Ondatra zibethicus. Next base: position 226,314 of record PVIU01000573.1, on the reverse strand, counting down.
GGAGGTCAGAGAACAGTTACAGGAGCCAACTCTCTCCTTCTACCATGTAGCTCCTGGGGTTTGAACTCAGATCATCAGATTTGGCAGATTTGACCACTGAGCCACCTTGCCAGCTTACTGAAGACAATTTGGGTAGAGTTTGGAAGAAAAAAAACAGGGCAAGGCAAGGTGGGAATCATGGCAGTTGCCAGAAAGGGGTTGGAGAAGAGGAAAGACAGCTCTGCCTTTTGCTTCGTGCTGGCACGTCCAGCTGTGGAGGCTTAGGAGGCAGCACAAGGTAAACAGGCAGCTGTGCCTAGCAGGTGGGTGTGAGGATGCCCAGAGTGTCAGGGAAAACATGCCTGGGGTCAGGGTAAAGAGAAGTAAAAGTTAGGCTTTTCTGAGTTAGGACTCAAATGAGTTGCTGTGAACTGCATGGTGGCTCTGTGTGTGACTTCCACAGGGTATTTCTGACCCTAAGCTCATCAGTTTTTTCTTTATCCAGCTGTGGGGCACATTGAACGAGCCGGTGATGGGTATCTAAAGGCGGTGTGCCCTAGGGATGCATCAAAGGGAATGTGTATCATAGAAGGCTTAGCTATAAAACTGACAAGGTTGTCCTGGAGAGAGGCCTGCTTTTGCAGAGGACTAGGAATCGATTCCCAGTACCCACATGGCAGCAGACCCAGGGGCTTTGACACTCTCTTCTGACCTTTGAGGTCAGATACTCATGTGGTACATAGACATACATACAGGCAAAACACTCCTAAAATAATAAATAGATCTAAAACTGTTAAGAGTTATCGGCATGGTGGTGCCTGCTTGCCATTGTCACAGTTGACACGTGAGGACCTTGAGTTGGAGGCCAGCTTAGGCTCATAGTAAGACCCTATCTCAATCAACAGACTGCCCCATCCCCCATTTGGCAGCCAGTATGTCACTTAAGCCATTTCAGCAGGGACATGAGATTTAAATCAGCTCAGGAGTGTTTAAAAGGGGCAGAGATGGCGTGAGCACTCCCATGGGAGCCATAGTGAAGGTGGCAACTCTCAGGTTGTAGAGGACAACATGGCACTTTGGTTGTAGTAATCTATGCTTACTCCTAGGCTGCACATGTGGGCTGCCATCCTCGATCCTCCTGCCATGTCATGTAGACAGGAGGAGTCCAGCACCATGGGGGTGTGCGATGTGACAGCCTGGGAGCCCTTGTCACGAGTCCCACAGATACGCTTCTCCTTGAACAGGGCTCCTTACTCAGAAGCTGACTTATGAAAATGGACTGTTGAAAATGAACTACACTGGGGGTGACACCTGCCACAAGGTGTATCAGCGTTCCACCACCATCTATTTCTACTGTGACCGGAGTACTCAGAAGGTGAGCCTGTGCGGCATCCACACAGGGATCCCTGTCTTCTGTTTCCACCCCCCCAGCTGCTGTTCTTAGGGCTGGTCTACTCACAGAGCCTATAAGATGCAGTATTTACCTCTGCATAGCCACCCTGCGTCTGTGCTCCCATGTTTATCTGTGTTCACCTTAACTTTCCAGCCAGTGTTTCTGAGGGAGACTTCAGACTGCTCTTATTTGTTTGAGTGGCGAACACAGCATGCCTGCCCACCTTACAGCGTGACAGAGTGTTCTACCCAGTAAGTTCATGTGTCTGTTGGCTCTTTGAGTCAGCCTGCCTTGTCAAAATTTGGCTTCACAGCGAGTGTGTAGATTGGTCCATTAATTTCTGTCCACACTGGGGACGTTGGCTCCAGGAGGGCACATTTGGGGTTGGTGTGTCAGATGCATATGGAGAAGTCACAGGGACAGAAGAGCTGCAAAGCCTTCCTGGTTCTTGGGGCTGTAAGGAATGGGGTGGTGCACTGCCCTTTGTCTACCAATTCCTCAAGATACTGCTTATGTCAGGAGCCAGGGGCATGGTAACAGTGGGCCCTTTCCTCAACCCTTACAGTGTTTGATGGCGGGAACCACACGCTCCGGTGCACGGTGGGTGAGGGAGCCATACAGTGTACCCTGTCCTGCTGGCTCTCGGTGCCCCTCCTGGCCCCCATCACTTGGTTTCTTGTGACCCTGGCGTGCTGCTGAGATTAGAGGCGGTGACCATGGCATTCTGTTTCCTGTAGGGATGGGGCTGGAAACTCCATTGACCTCTCCTCACTGACAAGATACAGTGACAACTGGGAGGCCGTGACCAGGACAGGAGCCCCTGAGCACTATCTCATCAATGTGTGCAAGTCTCTGTCTCCACAGGCTGGCAATGGTGAGCAGTCTTCTCCCCTGGTGGGGTGGTGGGGCAGAAGACAGAGACCTAAGTGGGAGAAGTTTGGCTCAGAAGCATCAGGGAGAGGACCGAGGGTCTTGGTGACTGGTCCCCATGTGGCTGCCCCAGGCTCTGTTGATGCTGAGGACAGCAGGTGGAAAGAAAGCAATATGCGAGACGGGAGAGAATAGAGAGCCTTAGGTAGCCGCTCTTTATCCTGTAGGGGACTCGCACCATTTAGGGTGAGCTCCCCAAGGTCTGGGATGAAAATGGAGACGAGAGGATACTGTGTGACTAACAGTTTCCCAGGGAATTCCTCAATGCCGAAAATGAAGGTCACCTATGTCGGGGAGTGAGGTACAGTCTCACGGCACAAATGGTGTCCTCTCAGGTGATGCTTTTTTTAACTGTGATGGGGGCCATGGCCCACTCTTTGCCGTGTTCTGGGTAGCCTGTGACCTTGGTGCAGGCCTGGCCCTTCCTCAGGGCGTATGGCACAGGTACTTGGGGAACAGGAAGTCAGTAGAGTTCTTAGTGACATCTTGACGAAAGAGTGAGAATGTGTGCCCTAACAGTGTCCCACTGCGCTGAGGACACCTAGCCTTGTCATACATGGTGTTTAGAGATGACGGGATGAGGGGCATGGTCTTGGGTATGCCATGCCTCACATTTGCCCCAGCCATTTATGGTTATACAGCATTTCAGTGAGCAAAAAAAATGAATGCCAAATCCATGTGACTGGTAGAAAACACAGCTGGTGGTCATGGGGGTGGTAATGGTTGTCATGGAGCGGTGCTGGTGAGGTTGTCATGGAGCGGTGGTGCTGGTGAGGTTGTCATGGAGTGGGGCTGGTGTGGTTGTCATGGAGTGGTGGTGCTGGTGAGGTTGTCATGGAGCAGGGCTGGTGTGGTTGTCATGGAGCAGGGCAGGTGTGGTTGTCATGGAGTGGTGCTGGTGAGGTTGTCATGGAGTGGTGCTGGTGGTGTGGTTGTCATGGAGTGGGGCTGGTGCGGTTGTCAGGGAGTGGTACTGTGTGCAATTCTGGAGCAGTCTCCACTGCACTCACCCCAGGAGACTCTTAGTGTGTCTTGTATTGCAGAGCCGTGCCCTCCAGAGGCAGCTGTGTGTTTGCTGGATGGCTCCAAGCCTGTGAACCTTGGCAAGGTGAGGGATGGTCCTCAGTGGACAGGTGGTGTGACTGTCCTGAAGTATGTGGATGGTGACTTGTGTCCAGACAAGATTCAGAAAAGGTCAACCATTATTCGCTTCACCTGCAGTGACAGCCAAATGGTGAGTTAATGACTTCCAGAAGGATGTGGGATCATGAGCCAGTGACACTGCCAGGCTTCCTTTGGGCGCAAGCTGAAGAGCTCAAGGTGGCACGGTTATGGTGCATGCTAGTTGTGAAGGTCTGTGGTTTGGGAATATGTGACCCCTTGTTGATTCCTTAGGCAATTACTTGGGTCCTTTGAGGCACAGGGCTGATTCTTTTGAGTCTAGTCTGGTTCCTTAAAGATAGAAGGGCAGCTAACATTGGCTCTCTGTTCCGTGTTTGTGGTAAGATGTAGAAAGGAGACCAGAAGTGCCCGTGTCTCTTCTGCAGGTATTAGGTATGCCTCACTGGGTTCACCTTCTAAGTTGCCTCCCTCTCTGGTTGCCTGGTATTGGCATCCAGCAGGTGTGGCTGGCATGGGTAGCTTATCTTTGACATGGAGGAGCCCCTGTGCATTCTGTTTGTGATCTGCATTGGGGAAGTAGGATCTGGCTGCAGCTGCCCCTCTGTGTGCAGGCAGAGTGAAAGATGGAGGTTAGACCTCCTGCGTGGTTCCTTCTCATCTGCGAGGGAGCAGATGCCTTATGGCCCGGGGTACCCTGGAGGGTGGGGAGGCCTCAATGCATGAGAGCTGCGAGTCAAGTGAGTGGTCTCAGCTCCATAATGCCGGTGCGCCAGAAGCATTAGTATTAGTGGCTCCTTCTGTTTTGACTGGAACAGGTATTAGTTCTCTACTAGCTAAGCATCTGGTCAGTGTTTGCTCACAGAGTCCCTTTGCCTGGGCTCTCTGGGGCTATCCTTAGATATCCTTAGGTTCCCTTAGCTGACTTCTGCCCCTGGTATTTTGCTAACTTCCTTGTGTAAAGCCCACAAGTACCTTCCCTTTACTTTTCCTGACCTGTGCTGACCCCATAGAGACACCCCAAGACTTACCATGCTTGGCTTTGCCAAACAACCTTCCTGGATGCACCTCGTACTGCACCAGCTCCTCTAATGCAGCTCTCTCTGCTTGCCCCAGAGCTCCAGGCCTCTGTTCATCAGTGCTGTACAGGACTGTGAGTATACCTTCTCCTGGCCCACGCCTGCTGCATGTCCTGTGAAGAGCAACGTACATGATGACTGTCAAGTTACCAACCCCAGCACAGGTGAGGGACCTAGGAGATGCATTTGATGTTTGGGTATCTTTAACCTTTTCTCTGAGCCCTGTGCTCATCTAGGTGGAAGCCACCTTGTGCCCCTTGCTCTCCTCTGAAAGCCATCTTGTTTTATGCTGTGCTTCCGGCTAACTTTGTTGGTACTGCCAGTTACATCGGTGCTAGGATCTACAGATTTGGGCACCTTTCAGAGCCAACAGGATAGCTAATAGAAGGCTTCTGCCCTTTCTATATGCTAAGTGCTAAGAGGAACTTGGGTGGCAGGCTGTTGACGGTTGGAAAGATGCATCTGGCCCTCAGGAACCCAGTAGTTGCTGTGGTACACAGAGGCCTCTCATAAATCTGGAGACTGGTGGTCAAGTGACAGGAGTGTGCTGCTGGTTGGGATGTTTCAGGGTGCTCTTGATCAGTGTGTGCGGGAGTGGTAAAGTGACAATGACCCTTGCCAATGTGACACCCTCCTGAGTCTCGACTCCCATCTCTTCCTACTTTGCAGGCCACCTGTTTGACCTGCGTTCCTTAAGTGGCAAAGCTGGTACCACAGCCTCCTACAGTGAGAAAGGGTTGGTCTACATGAGCATCTGCGGAGAGAATGAAAACTGTGGCCCTGGTGTGGGTGAGTGCCATAGCCTCTCTTGCCTGTTGTCCTTCCCTGCTGTCCCTAGAGCTGGCTTCAGCCCTATTACTACTTTCAAGACCCACACTGCCATCCTTGTAGTAGTTAGGAGATACCAGCTGCATGACGAGTGAAACCAGATTGTGGATGCCAGATTTTCGTGGATCTGAGAAATCTAGGAAATTAGCCACTGGCCCTTACTGGTGCTTTCTCATCCTTTCGTGCATTGCAGGGGCCTGCTTTGGACAGACCAAAATCAGTGTGGGTAAAGCCAGCAAGAGACTGAGCTACGTGGATCAAGTCTTACAGCTGGTGTATGAGGAAGGGTCCCTATGTCCCTCTAAATCAGGCCTGAGGTACAAGAGTGTCATCAGCTTTGTGTGCCGGCCTGAGGCTGGACCTGCCAACAGGCCCATGCTCATCTCTTTGGACAAGCAGACGTGTACACTCTTCTTCTCCTGGCACACACCCCTGGCCTGTGAGCAAGTGGTGAGTGGAGGCAGAGTGTGCCTGTGTCACTCCGCTGCATCTGGGTCTTCACGGGTCCCCAGAAGTCTAGGTGGCCTTAGTTGATCTTCATTCCTATTTTCTTCTCTTGGGTAGAGGTCTCACATTGTATCCTAAGCTGACCTTCAACTCACTGTATAGCCCAGGCTAGCCTTGAACTTGTTGCAATCTTCCTGCCTCAGCCCCTTGAGTGCTGGGAATGTAGACATGTTCCGTCATACCTGGGTTTAGCTTCTCAAGTTCTTTTGAATAACCATCATGGTCACTGGAGGAAAATTATTTACAGACTCAAATGTAGTCTTTTTTTTTTTTTAAACAGACGGAATGCACTGTGCGGAATGGAAGCTCAATTATTGACTTGTCCCCTCTCATTCATCGCACTGGTGGCTATGAAGCATATGATGAAAGTGAGGATGGTACTTCTGATACTACCCCTGACTTCTACATCAACATCTGCCAGCCTCTGAATCCCATGCACGGAGTGCCCTGCCCTGCAGGGGCTGCAGTGTGCAAAGTTCCTGTGAACGGGCCCCCCATAGTAAGTGCATAAGGCGAAGGGTTAGGAATCTTGGTGAATTGTAGCCTGTGTGCTGTGTTTTGTGCTCCCAGAAGAGTGTTCAAGCAGAAAGGATAGAGAGTGTAGGCTCAGACAGCTAAGGAGGATTAGTGCGAAAGTGTTCGGAGCTGCTAACCAGTAGTGCTAACCAGGAAGTCTGAGCTGCGTGAAGACTGAACAATTGCTTTGATAAACATTTTTAAAATTTGTGTGTGTTTGAGTATAGGCCACATGTATTTAGGTGCCGTGGAGCTAGACTGGGGTTTTGATTCCTCAGGGGGGTTACAAGCACTTGTGACTTCCCTGATATTGGCACTCGGCCGTGAACTTGATCATCCTCCAGAAGAAGGTACCAGGAATCCTCTCCTAAGTTTGCAGGTTGGTGGTCACATGACAGGGCTAGCTGGTAAAAGTGTTTTTGGGTACTTTTGATTAGTATAAATAGTGTTCTTAACCATGGAGCCCAGATACATTTTTTTCTTTTAAGATTTTTTATTTTATTTTTGATTATGTGTATATATCCATGTATGGGGTGCATGCAAATGGGAGTGGGTGTCCAGCAGAGGCTAGAAATACTGGATCCCTGAAAGCTGGAGTTACAGGTGTGTATGCTGGGAACGAACCCAGGTCCTATGCTGGAGCAATGAGGGCACTTTTGACCACTGGGCCTTCCCTCCAGCCTCCCAGATATGCTTTCTGCATGTTATGTTAGGAGCCTCGGGGTTGAACCTGTCCAGGAGAGGTGTTTACACAAAGCGGCGAGACAGCACTAGCATAGCTTGTGTTTTTGTTTCAAATATTAATGCAATTAAAACACCTAAGGCATGCAGGCTCTTTCCTTAGTAATGAGTTATAATTAAGGGAAAAAACAATTATGATGATAACTAAATTCTTGGCCTTGAAAGCTTTTTGGATTTGGGTTTTTCACATTGTATTCATGGTTTGCCAGTGCCGTCAGTGTTTTAGATTCTAGACCCGCTTCAGTGGTGAGTTCTGTTGTGGACTTCGGGTGTCCTTTAAAAGTGATGTCAGTGTATGTAGTACTGTGCAGAGGGTGACTAAGGCATGGCCATGTTTGCTAGAAAGTTCTTCAGTAGAGCATCTTGACAAGTCATTCTGATTGTGGATCATTTCCCAGAGGCTCAGTCTAATGAGTCTTTCTGCTTGGCCATCCTTTTTTGCCTCATGTTCTTTCTTTCTTTCTTTTTTTTTTTTTTTTTTTTTTGGTTTTTCCGAGACAGGGTTTCTTTGTAGCTTTGGAGCTTGTCCTGGAACTAGCTCTTGTAGATCAGGCTGGTCTCGAACTCACAGAGATCTGCCTGCATCTGCCTCCCAAGTGCTGGGATTAAAGGTGTGCACCACCACCGTCCAGCCCAGCTTGCCTCACGTTCTTTCATTGGTGAAGGCATTATGTCATGTGGTCTCAACATGCCCCGTAGTGGTGATTTAAGAGCTTTGCAGCTGAGTAAAAACTACGAGAAAAAGCACATCCTTGCCATGTACATGTCCATATGCACACACTCATGCTCAGAACCGGCGTACACATACTCCCACACAACACTCATCACGTACACACAGATGGTACACATACATGCTGGCATGTTTTTGGTCCATCTGCCTTTCATTCATTTACTTAGTTAAAAGTACTTATTAAAGGGCCACTGTGTGTCAGCTGCTATCCTAAGCAATGGTAAGTAGTGAATAAGTGTTGACCCCCGTGTGGTCATACTCAGTAGGCACCACTGAGCTGGGTAAGGGGCTGTTTTCATTTATAGAGGTTTCTTTCCCTCCTGGTCCCACAGCCATTCAGTCCCAAAGAACACACAGAGGTCTACATTATTTATAAACTGGTTGTCCTATTAGCTCAGGCTTCTTAGTAACTAACTCTTACATCTTAATCCAAATTCTTTTCAGTGTTAGCCACATGGCTTGGTACCTTTATCAGTGAGGCATTCTCATCTTGCTTCTTCTGCATCTGTGTGATAACTATAGACTGAGCCTTTCCTTCTCCCAGAATTCTCCTGTTCTGGTTGCCCCACCTATACTTTCTGCCTAGCTACTGGCCAATAGCCATTTTATTATACCAGTACAAGTGACAAATCTTGTCCCAGTACCAGTACAAGAGCATTGTCCCACAGTAAGGAGCAGTCTCAGGGCAGTGTGGTTCTCAGGACCCAGCAGGGGGATCGCCAAGGTTCCTGCCTCCTTCTGGGGCTTGGGGCAGTGGCATTCTTGCTGTGAACGAGAGAAATTCCTAGTTCTTAGAATCTGAAAGCTGACTATGAGTAGAAACACCCTTGGTGCCCATCCAAGCATTCTCTGGAATGCACACATGCCAGCGACCTGCTTGCCTGATAGTCACAGAGCAGCAGAAAGTGCTTCTCGAAGGGCTGATGATGCCGACCGCTGCAGCCCCTGTGAGTGAGTCCCTTGTCTGCCAGCCTCGGAATGCTTATGGGCCACTGTCTGCTTCCTCCTGCTCTAGGATATCGGCCGAGTTACAGGACCTCCAATATTCAATCCTGTGGCGAACGAAGTTTACTTGAACTTTGAAAGCAGTACTCCTTGCTTAGCTGACAAGTATATGAACTACACCTCACTCATCGCGTTTCACTGCAAGAGAGGGGTCAGCATGGTATGTGTGTGCCCCACCTGTTACCTTTACCCACAGCACCTGCCGTGGGGAGTGCCTGAGTCCTTCTCAACTATTTAGAAAGTACTTGAGGCGTGAGGAAGTCTGAGTTAACATGGATACTTTTTGTCACTCAAAAAACATGGAAACTTTGGGGAGAGAAGCTACATTGTTTTCTAAGTAGGAAGTCAGACTTTAGAGCACCTACCATCATTCATTATATAGTCTTATTACCTCTCAGGACCAGATAAGCAAGTGGAACTCTTCTCAGCTCTGAACTTCTGACATCTGGGATACACTGAGGGGACTCATGCTATTCCAAGTGCCCTGGGTAGTTGCTGGTGTTGCAGCAGGAGAGGTTTTAAAGGGTTGTCCTTCCCAGTGTTTGCCCTCTGTGGTAGAAGCTCTTTCCTTGTATGAGACACTCAGAAAAGGTCTCATCAGCAAGTGTAAATGGAATTGACAAACAACTGGCTGCTCCCTGCTGCTGTTGAATGAGTCTTTGTAGTATATGACTGCATTATATTTTGCCCTCTTAAGTATTCCTGGTGTCCAGATGTTGCAAAATGCAGACCTGCTTTGGTTTGCCTATGCTTGCTTCTGTAGTATGTGGAAGGGGTGTATGCCCTCGCCACTCCCAGGCAAGAGTATGGTGGATCTTCAACTCACATCCTATGGTTTTTAAGATTCATGCTCTTCTTGGCCACAGGGAACTCCTAAGCTGATAAGGACCAATGACTGTGACTTTGTGTTTGAATGGGAAACTCCGATCGTCTGTCCCGATGAAGTGAAGACACAGGGCTGTGCTGTGACGGATGAGCAGCTTCTCTACAGCTTCAACCTGACCAGCCTCTCTACAAGCACTTTCAAGGCAAGGCTGCCTTCTGTAGCCAGGGGCTCTGGCTAGTGAGGCGGCATTGAAATTCTGTAGCACAGGTGGCTAACAGGCGGGGGTGGCTTGGGGGCACGCCTTGGCCCACATAGCCCTGGACCAGGGCCAAATTAGTTTGGTTACAGAAATCCACAGAGAATTGCTAAGTTGCCAGCCTGAACTCAGGGTAAAAAGACCACAGTTTGCCAACCACAGAGACTGTGAGTGACTCAGTGTTACGCAAAGCTCTTCAGTCATGTGTCTGTGGATAGGGGACTGTCAGTGAGGGCGCGTGGTTATTGTCAAGTTATTCCAGTGTATGGACTGGACTACAGCACCTCAGCAACTGCTCTTGCCTGGCAGCTGGTGAGTGGTGAGTTCTTAACTTTTCTCAGGAGTTGGCACCTGGGGTGCACAGTGTCCCCCCACCCCACCCCCACCCTCCCGCACAGTGGGTAAAGACAGCAAGGCCCATGCTTACCTGTGGAATCGTCTGCTTAGCTTTGTATTAGCTCATTCCTTACCCAGCCGAAGAAGTCAGCCTGGAAGCCTGGAACTCCAAGCAGCAGGATCTAGCTAGAGAGGACAGTTGAACAGCACCCATTGGCAGCCTGGGCCCAGGGGAGAGAACAAGAAGGGAAAGGAGACTGGCCTGGGGTGAGGGGATTTTGACCTCTTCTAGTGGCCAGAGGGAACTGCCTAAGAGTGCCAGCAGGGCATTCCCGGTTGCCCCTGGAGGTGGCCTTGAGCCCAGGAAAACCGCAGGGAGCCATGGCACTATCCAGGTACAAGAACATGGACTGCAGCAGTGTTTCTGCTCTGTTCTCATTGTCCACAGCCAGCTGTGCTGTTTGTTTGCAGGTTACTCGCGACTCTCACACATACAGTATAGGGGTGTGCACCGCAGCAGATGGCTTAGACCAGGGAGGCTGCAAGGACAGCGGCGTCTGTCTGCTTTCTGGGAGCAAAGGGGCATCTTTTGGTCGCTTAACATCGATGCAGCTGGATTACCGGCACCAGGACGAAGCTGTCATTCTGAGTTATGTGAATGGTGACCTTTGCCCTTCAGGTAAATCTTCACCGTAGGGTAATTTTCAGATTCCTGGTAAATAGATTAGATTAGATTTAGCAGGAAAATCCCTGAGGAATGAAGCTTCAGGTCTGTGAGCACTCCACCACAGCGCCCTTCCTGGTATGAGTGAGTGTGCCTGGAGCATGTGTGCTGTCTTCACGTGTTTGTGCGAGGGCATCCTGGCTGGAAGGCAGGTAGACAGCTTCTTAGGGACTGCTTGTTGGCTATCCTTGGGCAATGGCATCTAGTAAGGCGTTGATACATCTAAATGACCTTGCTTCTTTCCTTCCAGAAACGGAAGATGGCGACCCCTGCGTCTTCCCCTTCATCTATGAAAGGAAGACCTATGAGGTCTGTGCTTTGGAGGGACGGTCAAGACTGTGGTGTAGCAAAACTGCAAATTACGATCGTGACCATGAATGGGGCTTCTGCAGACAAAGTAAGTGGGGAACTGAGTCGGGGATGGGAGGGTGGCAGCTGTTCTAGGAATGGCCAAGCTGATTAAGGCCAGGATTCTATGATGTAAGTTTCTTCTTTTTCACTACAGGGAGCATTTTAGTTGCTCCATGGGATGACAAGGCAGGTGTATATGGGAACCACAGTGGAGCTGTACCGAGTGTGGGCGTGCCGTAGAGTGGCCACCCGGGTCCGCTCAGTAGTGGAGTCACTGTGCTCACATCCCAGCATGCAACTCTGGTTCAGGTCATTCCTCTCTGTTGGGTCTGCAGTGTGAAGTCACTGAACACACATGTGTGGGAGTAATATTCACGGAGAGACAGACTTAGCGCTTGGCTCCTTTGTGACTGAGGGTGTAGGAAGAGTGCCTCGAACGCCTTAGGATCCATGTGACTCTCTAAGTTACCACGGACGAGTGTTTGGTTTGTGGGAGATCACTAGCTTCGAGCCTTGTGTTGACAGATAATACTTGTGGCTCATGGGTGTCACTGAAGTTTTAAACCCTTGTCGCCATCAGTATATGGTCAAATGTTGAATGCTTTCCCAGGAGGAACCCTAAAGGTGTTGTGGGGTCTGTGGGAACTGAGACTCTGTGGATTGATCTGCAGGAGTGGCCAGGACTGCACTTGGGAAATGGCCAGGAGGTAGGAGATGGAGAAGTCCAGGTGTTCGCCCCACCCTAGGTCTGACCATTGCATGCCACTGCTCTCCAGCCAACAGATACCGGATGTCTGCCATCATATTTACATGTGATGAAAATGAAGATATTGGGAGGCCAGAAGTCTTGAGTGAAGATCGTGGGTGTGAGGTGACATTCGAGTGGAAAACAAAAGTTGTCTGCCCTCCAAAGAAGATGGAGTGCAAGTTCGTTCAGAAGCATAAAACCTACGACTTGCGGTTGCTCTCTTCCCTCACAGGGTCCTGGGACTTTGTCCATGAAGGAACCTCGTGAGTATGCACCCATCATGGTCCCTCAAGTTTGCAGATAGGAATATTACATAACTGTGGTCTTTGGGGCTCTCAGTGAGACATGATCTAGAATGTCACCAAGTGGCTCTGACATAGTGTATGGGGAGCTCTGGTGGACTCACATGGAGATTGGAACCCTGGCAGTTGTGAGGGCTTCCTGGTGCACAGGTTTGAGGGCAGTATGGGGTTTCTAAGATTTTTGCCAGGTATTACTCTGCCATTGCCTTTTGAGCTAATTACCCTGACTGCTCCATGTGGGGAGTGCTTACTCTGCCAGGCACTCTGAGCCCTGCAGGTCCTACTGCAGGTCTGGGCTGTGAATGGAGGACCTAGTGTTTGCTCTACCTCTACAGCCGGCGCTCTCCTCTCTGCACTGTGCCAGGGATACCTGAGGACATGTCTCTGCATATGAGGCTGCCCGGTCAGCTACCTTCTGGGATTACTCTCAGCTCCTTCTGTACTGCCAAGGCTGCTCTAGGAGCCGCCTTCTAAGGCACCATGGAGTACCTTAGGGTAGAGATGTCACTTCCCTTTCTCCCACCCCTTTGTGTCATTCCACAGGTACTTTATCAATCTGTGTCAAAGAGTGTATAAAGGACCCCTGGACTGCTCTGAAAGGGCCAGCGTTTGCAAGAAGAGTCCATCTGGTCAAGTCCAGGTTCTGGGGCTTGTTCATACACAAAAGCTGGATGTTATAGGTAAGGTTCTGGGGTCCTCATTCTTGATTCAGTTGCTGTACCAAGATTGGCAAGGTGAGGCTGTCGCTGGTGTGATGGGGAATGTACCTGAGCTGTGGTGGAAACTTCAGAGACTGTTCTCTGTGACCAAGTGAAGCATTTCCACCCACTTCCTGGAACATGAACGTACATGCCATCTGTATGCTCTGAAGTATGACCACCTGTCTGTTTAAAACACCTCTGGCCATTGTGTTCTGGCTTCTGAATCTATGTCTACACATACCTCAGAAACCTGTAGTTGCATGGGACATGGTACAGACTGGCATATCTTCCTCAAGCACTTGGAAAGTAATCATGACTCTTTAGTAGTTTGAATACAAGCTCACCTTCCATTGGTCACTGAGGGGAAGGTAAATCTGCTCGTTAGAGGAGCATCACACTTTCTTAGCTAAGAATATCTAGACTGTGGTGGGTGTTTGGATATTGTGCCCTGCTGTCAGGCTAGAGTGGGGTTCTGAGTTGTGTGGATGTTGAGATGGAGAGTGAATTCTGAGAGAATCACCATGGTCTTTAGTCACATGCTGAGGTTTTACAGATTGTGTCACCAGACAGGAAGTGGCCTGAGAGGCCCCTCCCTCTGGGAATTAAATTCCCAACACGAGAACCCTGGTGGGTACACTTAACGTCTTAGGAATCCTATTTTGCACAACCAGGGAGTCTTATAGAGTTGGATGGTAGTCCTGTAGGTGTGGGTGGTAGTCCTGTAGGTGTGGCTGTGGGAGTTTAGCATTACTCAGGAGCCAGGAAGCTCATGATCCTGCTGTTGCTGTGACAATGGTGGTGTGGAGCAGTGGCTGTCTTTGAGAGTGGCAGACACCTTTAGAGAGCTGTCACTTGTCTTTACAGTAGACTTTAAGCTCCCGATGCTTTTGTAATGCCTTAGAAATAACACCAGTTCATTGTTTTGTTTCAGGTGACAAGGTCGTTGTCACTTACTCAAAAGGCTATCCTTGCGGTGGGAATAAGACGGCATCGTCTGTGATCGAGTTGACCTGTGCGAAGACTGTGGGCAGGCCGACATTCAAGAGGTGAGATGGTGTTCAGTGCAAGCACACTATGACTCTTTGCCTCCCCTTTCTGCATGGGAATCGGGAAATGTGCACAGATGACGGTGTCTGGGGCTGTCACTGTAGGCAGAGGTGGCAACTGAGACTCTGAGACTGAGGGCCTAGAGGCCAGAGCTGCAGATTGTCCTGTCTGTGTGATGTTTTTTCCCACAGGAGGCACCCACCCCCACTAGAGTGCTAAGATATGCCATAACCAGACTATCTCAGCTCCTTAGCCTGGCTAAACATGCTCCTGAACTGGCTTTGGAGCTGCCTTTGGTAGCCTAGCAGTATAGGGCTGGCTGCTGCCCTTGAATGCCATGGTGGAATTCTAAGGGCCACCACCAGCAGCCTGTCTAGAACTTAGAAACAGGTTCTAGGATATTCTTGAATGATGACATAGTGTGTTCCAGGCAGTGGCAGGTGCCTAGGGGGAGTGTGGCCAAAAGGGGAGCATGTGAGCTGCTGCTTTGGAAGCTGCGCTTTGAAAGGCAACCATAACACTATCAAAGGTCATAACACTACCGTAACACTATCAAAGGTCATAACACTACCATAACACTATCAAAGGGCTTTTTTTTTAAAATATTTTTTTATGGTTTATTTAACTTTTATTTTTTATGTGCATTGGTGTGAAGTGTCAGATTCCCTGGAACTGGATCTTCAGACAGTTGTGAGCTGCCATGTGCATGCTGGGAATTGAACCCAGGTCCTCTGGAAGAACAGTCAGTGCTCTTAACCACTGAGCCATCTCTCCAGCCCCTCAAAGGGCTTTTTAACGTGAGACTCAGATGCTTGTAAAAGTGAAGATTGAAAGTCTAGATGCAAGATTTGTTAAGACATTTTTGTTGAGCTTGTTTTTCGTATACAGAGGCTTGAACCCAGAGCCTCATGCAAGGTAAACAAGACTCTGCTCTTGAAAGGTATTTCCAGCTCCCTTTTGTTATTTTTGGGACAAGGTGTCAGTCACTAAGGTGTCCAGGCTGGCCTCGGATATTTGCTCTGTAGTTGTGACAGGTACGTCCCACCTTCTGCTTCAGCCTCCCGAGAGGCTGGAATCACAGGCTGCTGTTCCCAGAGTTAGCAGGCACCAGATCCGTGCCCACTTTTTCATACCACTGATGTTATCTTTGTTACTGTGCTGGAGCATGGGGACCAAGATAATTGTCCTGGCCCAGTGCTGTCACTCACACTCGGTGCTGTGGGGACCAACAGCTGTGGCTCCCAATGACCCTTCAGAGCCCAGTGGTGACCTCGTCCCCTCCTCCCAGGTTTGATGGTGACACTTGCACCTACTACTTTGGCTGGGACTCCAGGGCGGCCTGCGCTGTGAGGCCTCAGGAAGTGAGTATGGTGAATGGGACTCTCACCAACCCTGTGACCGGCAAGAGCTTCAGCCTCGGCGACATCTACTTTAAGTAAGTGGTAGATTGCCTCTTTGGCTTTACACGTAGTCAAAAGTGAACAAAAACGAGACTTTTCCTAGCAGAAGTGCTACAGGTAAGTAGTCTGTGTGCTTCTGCTTCTGTTGCTGGAGTAACCACGGACTGATTAAAATGAAGAAAAGTGTACTGTTTCTCATGGTTTAGCACCATGGCGCGTCTTTATAAAAAGTAGCTCCTCTCCTCTCACTGCTGAGGAGCCTAGGGGTTGGAGCCAAGGACCTCGGGAAGTGCAGGGGAACAAGGAATCTTCTGGACTGACCAGCATATTGTAAAGGTCCATCTCTCGGCAGTGTCTTTGGCTATCTCGGGTCCTTTGGCCATGTGGGGGCAGAGTGCATTGCAAGTGCTGTCTGCGGTGTTTAAGAAGGTGTAGCCATTCCAGGAGGTGACACTGTGGGGCAGGGAGATGACTGAAGTCTCATGTGGTTGGAGTATGCAGGAGAAAAGAAACACGTGAAGGATTATAAATGTGTTCTCCTCTGCCTCAGGCTGTTCAGCGCCTCTGGGGACATGAGAACCAACGGGGACAACTACCTGTATGAAATCCAGCTCTCCTCCATCACCAGCTCCACTAACCCTGCTTGCTCTGGTGCCAATATCTGCCAGGTGAAGCCCAATGACCAGCACTTCAGCAGGAAAGTGGGCACCTCTGACAGGACCAAGTACTACATACAAGGTAACTTGCTGCTGCCTGTTAATGGTTCTTGTGCAGCTTGTCCACCCACAAACCCGCTATGTGGAAATCTCAAGACTGCTTCCAGAACCAAAGCCCTCTGTGAGCCGGTATTGCCCTGGTGGGCAAATACAGAGAGGGAGACAGGGTGCACAGTATGATTGTGACTTGGCGTCATAAATGCTGCTTTCTCATTTCGAAACTCTAAGTCATTAGAGGAGGAGGGGTTCATGAGGGAGCTGGCTCAGTGGGTAAGGGTGCTTGGATGCCAAGCCTGAGGGACCTGGGATTAGTGGGACTCACATAATAGGAGAGAACCAACTCCCATAGTTGCCTTCTGACCTCCAGACATTTGCCATGATAGATGCATGGCCGGTCGGTCAGTCTCTCCCCCCCCCCCCCCCCCC
>PVIU01000573.1:145000-209554 GCA_004026605.1 Ondatra zibethicus | reverse complement strand
TGTGATTTGCTTTTGAACCATGTGACAGCTAACTTTTAAAACAGTGTTTCCAGACGATGACGAGAACACGAGCTGGTACAGTGAGGTTAGAGCAGGGTCCACTCAGTCTTCCTGTGTTTCCGACACCAAGGGCTCGTTCTGTTTTCCACAGGTCTCTCCCATTTGGAAATTTGGGTGAGAATTCCCAGAATTCTCTGGGAGCAGTTGATTATAGTTGAGGTTTTAGGTTGCAGTCACCCGTGACAGGATGCTCCTGGGGAAGGACTGGAGCCAAGTGCAGACCCTCCTCTGGCCTCTCCTGTGGAAATAGGCTGTGTGGCTGCCACCCCTACAGTGATGTGTGATGTCTCCCCTGGAGCACTGCTGGCTAGGCATGCTGATTCTGTTGTCTAGGCACAATTGCTTGTGGCTGGGTGCTCGATCTCACTTTCTAGGTTGAAGGAGACCTGGTCAGCCCACCGTAAAGCCTATCACTAGCCAAGGACAAGGGCCAGACCTTATGTTAGATGAGGTTAAAATCTTTCCTTGCTTAGGACACCAAGTCATTTTTAAACCTGTGAAGACAGAGTGCACGTGGGACATTTGCAGTGTCCACTTGGTGAGTGGTAATGATGCTGTGGTCTCCTTTCCTGGGTGACAGATGGCGATCTGGATGTGGTGTTTGCCTCGTCCTCCAAGTGTGGGAAAGATAAGACCAAGTCTGTCTCATCCACCATCTTCTTCCACTGTGACCCTCTGGTGAAGGATGGGATCCCAGAGTTCAGCCACGAGACTGCTGACTGCCAGTACCTGTTCTCTTGGTACACTGCAGCTGTCTGTCCTCTGAGGTGAGTATGGCAGCCATGTCCCTTTCCCGTCACTGCTCAAGGCTAAGCCTCTGTGTTTTCCCTTGGTGTTATATTGGGATGCATTCTGAGGAGGACAAAAGATGAATCTTGGCGTGTGCCATTGTCACCACTGCTCTCTGTCTTCGTCGTGCACACCATCTCCCTTTCCTCAGCTGCTGGGAGCAGGGCTACTGTGATTCCTTCAGCCTTCTGTGTGCTCCGTGTACTTTAAATGGCAGACTGCAGTTCAGTTGGAGTGAAGCATTTTCTGTATTGGGGTAAACAAAACACTCTGTAGGTCTTTAGAATATGCTCCAGAGCCTGGAGTCTTGAGGGCAGGAAGGGGAATGCTCCAAGGACTCCAGGCCAGGGAGGGAGGAAGGCATGGTGTTTCCATGCCCAGGGACCATTATCTTTATTTCCATGTGGAAACTAAGACCTGTTATTTCTAAGTAATTCTCGGTGTAAACGAGGGTAGAATTCAAAGAATTCAGAGGTGAACAGCTATGAAAGTGTTCCAGAGCATCTTAACGTGAACTTGAGTGCTTGTGCCGGCTCTGGCTTGGAGGTCTGCAGGCTCCCCACACTGCCGTTAGCATGTGGTATTCCCACCCCAGCACAGGTTCAGAGGTGCGGGCTAGGGCTGGTCTGAACACCAAACTCTTCCACTGTTTCCTAGCTTCCTGGTGTTAGTACGAGACTGTGTGGCTGGGATGCACAACAGCCTATCAGAGCTCTTGCTTGGTGGCACTCACCCAGTTTACTTGCATTATTCTGGAGCCAAACTTCACTGTAATTGTCTTTATTATGTGCACAGCCTGTTTGCCACAAAACCTCCGTCTTTGTAGCTGTGTGGCTGAGAGGCAGCCCCTCTCTCTTATGAGTCTAGACACCTCCTAACACTCTTTTCATCCTTGCCCCACAAAGGTTGCTGTTGTGTCGCTGTGTTGTGTTGTCTAGTGGCCCTGAGTGGCAGGAAACCAGAGAGCTCTGAAGTGTCAAGCTTTTGTGCTGAGCCCTCCTGAGCAGAAGGGACAGTCAGCCTGTGTCCATGTACAACTGCTTCCCTTGTGTGCTGAGCATCCTGGATGTCCTGCTTCCTCCCTCGGGACTGGCACCATTGAGTGGGCATGATGGGATTATTCCATTCCATAGTTGTGTTCTTGGGCCAGCCAGGCTAGAACCAGCAGGCTCCACAGCATTTGTGCCTAAGCCAGTCATAGACATCCCCTCTAGCCAGAAGCCCCAGGGCTAGATTCTAAGGTGGCCTGGTACAGGAGAATCCCTGTCTTTGCTTGGCCTGCAGGGTTCTGCAGGACCAGGCAGACCCACAGAAGATGATGTCCATGTCTTCAACTCCTGGTATTTCCTGATACCTAAAGCAGTATTTCTGTCAGTAGGCCTGCTCCCACCGTAAACACATTCTCAGAACACTCTAAATGCTGTTTTCTAAGCCTAGTGGATCATGTGTCCTGGTCTGGTTTGAGTAGGGCTAGCTTCTGGGACCTAGTTTCTTTGGAATATTGCTCTACACAGTGTAACATGAAGGGCCTGTTTGTTGGGGTTTCTGTCCTTCCCAGGTCCCACAGCCAGTAAGCCCCAAAGAAACCACACAGAGAGTCTACATTAGGTTATAAACCGATTGGCCCAATAGCTCAGGCTTCTTATTAGTTCTTGTAGCTTATATTAACCCATTATTCTTATCTTTATTATCCACATGGCTCGGTACCTTTTTCAGCCGGGCAGGTCACATCTTGCTTCTTAGATGGTTGAGACAGGACTGCGGAAGAATGGGCTTCCTCCTTCCCAGCATTCTCCTGTTCTCATTGCCCCACCTTTACTTCCTGTCTGGTTGTCCCACTTATACTTCCTGACTGGTCAATCAGCATTTATTTAAAACATGATTGACAGAATACAGACAGTTCTCCCGCACCAACACAGCTCCTGACATAGTTCCCTTTCTGTGGGATGTCTTTCTAGTATGGCCTTGGATGGTGACAATGCAGGACCAGAGTACAAGGGACTCTCAGAGCGGAGTCAGGCCGTCGGGGCCATCCTCAGCCTTCTCCTGGTGGCGCTGACTGGCTGTTTGCTGGCCTTGCTGCTTTATAAGAAGGAGAGAAGGTAAAGTGGGCAGTAAGGTAGGAGGGGCTGGGCTGGGCCAGGCCAGCAGTTCATCCAGTCTTAGCTATGGGCTTGAGTTTTGAACTTGGCAACAGCAAACATCTTGTCCATGATAGGGCATGAGATTGCCCAGAACTTTGGTGTTGTTCACAGGTCCTGAAGTAGTTCAAGTTCACACTGGGTGTGCACATCACAGGCTTCTCAGTTGGTGCTGATGGGTCTAAGACACATGAGCCTTATGAAGTCCAAAGACTGATAAGAAATTAGGAATCTTATGAGCGGGTTTTTTTTTAAACTGATCAACTGACTATCCTTCCCCACATCACACAAAGTGAGCATTTATTTATTAAACACCTACTGTGTGTCAGGTGCTCTCTCCTGTTGGCCTTGCTTTTCTAGGTGCAGGGCTTGTTACATGATTCTATTTTTTTTGTCAGATTTTTATGTCACACATTAGAGAAGCCCTGGGAAAGTGGATGAGTGTATAGGCTGGAGTCAACCATGCTCAGAAATGAACTCGGAGGGAGGGGTGGGGCTCAGGCAGAGCAATGGACACACCCCTGTGGAAGCCGCCATCAGAGTAGTCTGGGCACACAGGTGTGTGTGCTCCTGCTGCTGAGCCCAGTGGTCCCAGTTGTGCTGTCACAGTGCTCTCAGTCACTCCAGATGCCCCACCCTGGCGTCTGTGTGGGACACAGCCCTTAGGAGCTATGCAGACTGGATTTGTGACCAACCGGCTGGGTCCCTTGTCTCTGCTCATCTTCTGTCCATTAACTGTGTTTTCCGTTTGACAGGGAAGCTGTGGTCAACAAGCTAACCAACTGCTGCAGAAGGAGCTCGGGTGTGTCCTACAAGTACTCGAAGGTACTGTCCGCTGTATGGGGCAGCTGCTCCCTGTGGCGCTGCCCGTGCTGCCCGAGCCTTCCTGCCTGCTGGCAAAGGGTGTCTTGGCAGCGTGGCATTGGGAG
Source organism: Ondatra zibethicus (assembly GCA_004026605.1). NCBI lineage: Eukaryota > Metazoa > Chordata > Mammalia > Rodentia > Cricetidae > Ondatra > Ondatra zibethicus. The sequence goes on along the minus strand of PVIU01000573.1, from coordinate 205,635 downwards.
GGAAACCTTGCCCTAACACCAGTTTTGTGGACTCCTGCCTTTAAGTTTCTCTCAGTATTGTTGTGGCTGATCTCCTCACATCATCTGATAGCCTGTTCCCAAATATTTGGGAACTCTTAGAATAAGCCCAGTGATGAAGCCCTGTGCACCAAGTATCTGAGTAATTTCTCTCAGACTTTCAAAAGAGGCCAAAGGACACAGGTGTGTTTATAGCCCTCAGACATATGTAGGTGGAATTTTCCTATCCCACAGCCGCTCCCAAAAAGCCACATAGAGGCTTATTATTATCTATAAATGCTCAGCCCCTAGCTTAGACTTATTATTACTAACTAGCTCTTATAACTTAACTCATTTTTTATCTACTCTCTGCCATGTGGTGGTCCCTTCTTTCAGCACGGCATGTTCATCTTGCTTCTTTCTACATATCCTCCCGACTCATTAGCCTCTGCCCCGAAAATCCTGCCTAGCTATTGGCCATTTAGCTTCTTTATTAAACCAATCACACTGATACGTAGTTAGTGTAAAGGACTAGTCCACAGACGTATTGCCAGATCACTTTTTTTTTAAGATTTATTTATTTATTTTGTTTACAGTGTTCTGTCTGCATGTATGCCTGCAGGCCAGAAGAGGGCACCAGATTTCATTACAGATGGTTGTGAGCCACCACGCGGTTGCTGGGAATTGAACTCAGGACCTCTGGAAGAACAATCAGTGCTTTTAACCTCTGAGCCATCTCTCCAGGCCCTGCCAAATCACTTTTAAAAATTAAATTGAGAGTGGGAAGATGGCTCGGTTGGTACAGCACTTGCCTTGCAAGTTCGATTCTCTAGAACCCATTAAAAAAAAAAAAAAAACAAAATCCAAAAACCCTGGGCATGGTGACACATGCTAAAATGCCCAGGAGGATTCAGAAGGGTGCAGCTCTGGGCTGACTAGCCAGCCAGCTCCGTCTCCTTGGTGAGCTCTAGCCAGTGGGAGACCTTGTTGCAAAACAAAAGAACCATGGTGGATAGCTTCTGAGGATGACATTCAAGATTTTCCTGTGTGTACACACACATGTGCATACATGTGCGCCTGTGCACATTTGAACATACACATAAGTACATAAAATTTAGAAATTTGATGCTTTGATCCAAGCCCTTCCTGTGCCTTCTCTTGCATACCAGATGCCCTCTCTGCAGTACACAGCTGCCCAGAAGAGCCCCTCTCTGCCAGCACAGCTTAGCAGTCATGGGCCATGTCAAGTCCCATCCGCCTGGCCTGCTCATTTGCTTGTGAGACTCTTGCCAGTGGCTCTGCTTTGCAGGTTCTCATCTCATGCAAGCACAGAGGGGCCCTGGGTGGGCTGTACCAGGAGAGCTCGCTGGCAGCAGGTGGTATCTTTTCTGGGCTTCACCCGGTCTCTGCTGTTCCCTGGCAGGTCAACAAGGAAGAGGAGACAGATGAGAATGAAACAGAATGGCTGATGGAAGAGATCCAGCTGCCAACCCCCAGACTAGGCAAAGATGGACAGGAGAACGGCCACATCACCACCAAGGCCGTGAAGGCAGATGCTCTCACTTCGCTGCACGGGGATGACCAGGACAGTGAGGATGAAGTCCTGACCATTCCAGAGGTGAAAGTTCATTCGGGCAGAGGAGCCGAGGTAGAAAGCTCACAGCCCATGAGAAATCCACAGCACAAGGTCCTTAGGGAAAGGGAGGACGATAGGGTGGGGCTGGTCCGAGGAGAGAAGGCCAGAAAAGGGAAATCCAGACCTGGACAGCACAAGTCACCCACCTCTGCCACGCTGGTGTCCTTCCATGATGACAGCGATGAAGACCTCTTGCATATCTGACTCCGTGGTGCCTACAGGAGAACGTGGAGCCATGGGACAGCAAGCACCTCCAACCAAATAAGACTTCAACTCGATGATGCTTCTATCATTTTGCCTTTAACAAAAACTGCTTCAAAGGGAAGAGTTTTTGTGATGGGGGAGAGGGCGAAGGAGCTGGCACCACTCCTTCATGATCGTTTACAGTCAGCGGAACAAGTGTTGCTTGAATTGGCCAAAGGGCGGTACTTCGTGCCAGGGTTTTGCCCCAAGTCCTCACTTCCAAGCATAGCTGCAGTGTGCTTCCTTCCAACAGGTGCCAAGGCCACATGCATCTCACCACAGAGGGCTGTGTTTGAAAAAACCCTTGCTGCTTTAGACCCTATAGGGTGTTTGACCATTTATATTTTTAGCAATGTAATTCTCTCCCCCTATTTATTGACTTTGACAATTACTACTCAGGTTTGCGAAAAAACAAAACAAAAAGAAAAAAGCCAGTTTCTTCTGCCAGCAAGGGTGTGATGAGGTGAGCTGGCAGTGTGCTGGGGCCGTTGTGTGGTCCTGGACTGGTCCTGGATACACACGCTAGTGAGCTGCAGTATTCCTCTAAGCTTTCCATGTTGTAGGGCACACACGTCCACAGGTCCCCGAGTGCCCAGGTTGGGAAGGCCTGCCTGCTCCATGCCTCGCATTGTACCTGCAGCTTTTTGCACGCATCCTCCTGGGCACTGCTTTCCCAGCAGCACCCAGAGATGGACTTTTGTACACGGGACTGGAGTTGAGCAACACGGAGAGGAGCTGCACTCCAGGCTCTCACGGTACCACCTCTACTGTGCTGTTTTCTTTTTTTAAGGGGAAAAAGTGTTTAGCACCCATTTGACCTATAAGAAGCCTTAATTTGCACAGGGTGACTTAACAGACATCGTGTGAAACACGGTGGGCCAGTGTTGTGTGGACCTGTGCCCGGGCAGTGTCCCAGGATTGAAAGGCAGGCCCGGTGTTCTTCCACTGGCTGTGGACTTTTCTTGATGTGTTCAATGACTTCTCACATTGTAGAACTGTACATAGGTGGTATCTACATATCGAAAAGCGAACCGCCCTGCAGATTTCTTGGGTTTTGCCAATTTGGCTGGCTTATTTGATTTCAACATGAGTGTATTTTTAAAAATTGATTTTTCTGTTCATTTTTTCAATCAACTTTACTGTAATATAAAGTATTCGATTTCAATAAAAAATAAATTATTAATTAGGTGCAAATGACCCCCCTCCCCCCATTATGGCCACTTGTTGAGCTAGTGGCTATTCTGATTACCTGGTTTTTCTGTCTAGATTTTAAAAGGCATTTTGCATTTGGGTTGCTTTTCCCTGAAGCTGTCCCACTTGTGTGCTAAGTCAGCTTTACCTGGGTCTGAGAGCTCCGTTCTGCGCATAAGTCCCTGTGTCTCCATCCACCACAGCTGCCACTCATCTCCAGCGGCCAGCGGGCCTCTGTGTGCGGCCCAGTCCAGGCCCGAGTAAATTCATGAGTCTTTATCAGTCGTCCCCGGTAGTCATCGTTGTGCTGTCTGAAGTGTCTGTTGACCAGTTGAAGATACTAGACATAATTCATGTGTTTTTAAATAGAACATTTGTGATGGGAAGAAATCTTGTGTGTCCCACTCGAATGTCCAGTGTATGTGTCCCCTGTACCACTTGCCCACCTCGTGGTCAGCGTCCATGTCACTTATCAGGCCAGCCCTTCAATGCTATGGTGCATATATGCAGACTGCTCTGACACCCCTTCTGAGATGTAGCCTATCTCGTGGAGCCCAGAACTTGCTCTGTAGCCACAGATGATCTTGAACTTTGGAGTCTTTGGGCTCCTGCCTCCACCTGAGTGCTGTGATTATGGATGTGTGTTACCATTCCCACTTCTTGTGGTATTAGGGATCAACCCAGGGCTTTGTGATATGGAACAAGATCTGCCTACCCCCGAGCTGTATCTCTAGCCCAGGCATTCTGTCCGGGGGCGGGGGGTGTCTAGCCATTCTCCCTTCCTCTCCATACACAGGGGCCTTTGCAGAGGCTCATTGCCCCTTGGTAAGCTCAGTAGCAGAGAAGGGTATTGGCTTTGCTGGCTCCTGTCCTGTGGGCTTAGCTCTGGCCCGCAGCGGGGAAGAGGATGTGCCAAGAAGTGTGGATGCCCTACTCCTCCTCCCTCCAGCCTCAGAGAATATAGCTCAGTGATCCTTGCCTGCTCTTGGTACAGAATCTTTTGGCAAAACCTGCCTGAGAGCAAGTAGGAGGAAGTTGAATCTTCAGAAAAAATTTTATTGAACAGAATTCTGCCTTCATATTTTATTTTGCTTTTGGAAGGTTTTTTATGCCTCTGTTTTGAGTGTTGAATGCTGATGGAATGAGTGGAAGGATGATGCAGGCAAAGCCTCACTGAGCTTCATGGAGAAGTGGGAATGGGTTATCGGAGACATTGCAAAGCGCTTGAAGCCCCTGTTTCAGCCACTACACAGCATTATACAGCCAAGCCCTTGGGAAGGGCTGCAGTCTCCCCGTTAGAATACCTGTGGATGATGGTTAAGAATCAAAAAGCCCATTGGTCCCTTCTGCCCCCCCCCACCCTGGGCATCATGGCCCTTAGATTCGGGAATATGGTATAGAGGACACTGACATTTCAGCCTCTGAGGAGCCCTAGAGTTCAGACTGCCCATGCCCTGCTGTTGCTTCTCTGGTCGGGACTCCTGCTGAGCTCTCACCCTAAGCCTGAGCTTCCTGTAGGTTCCGGCCATAGTTATGCCAGATCACAACATAGTCACATGGCTCGAGGGAGCAGAGACACAATGTGTATTGATTTGTATAGATAGAATGGAGCTACCTTTGCACACAGCCCTGGGAGGGTCAAACAGCTTCTGGGGCAGTCTCAGAAAAACGTGGAGAGATGACAGGACATAGGGAGACCAACTGCCTCGCCCTGGGGCTCACTGGGTAGGCTTGAAGTGAAGCCCGTTTGCCATTTCCTGCTGAGTCATTGCTGACTTTTTTCCTAGCGTGTCCCCCAAAGCCTACTACTAGTCCTTTTGGCAGGACTAGGTCATCCCCATTTTACTAGGAAGGTCAGCTGGATTTCCTCGGTCACATCTAGAATAATCTAGGAAGTCAGTACTTCATAGAACCTAGGCTTCCCCTCAAGCCAGGCTCCTCCCCTTCCCAGGGAACCCAGCCTCAGTTCTTGTTCCTGTATCTGTTTCAACCCCTGTCCCTTCCTAGGCTCCAGAAGATACCTGTACCTGGAGTCCACTGAGGCAGAAAGCACCCACGTGGAATTTGTGTCTAGTTGGACATTAGGTGAGTTGAGCTGATACATAGACTCTTTTGGAAAATGTGCCACTGGTGTCTGGTGAATTGACTTATTGAGACATGACAGGGCAGGTGACCTGTGGTCTTAGTCTGTTTGCATATGACACAACACTGGAGGCTAGCCATTTCTAAAGGAAACAATTGGACTCACACGAGAGGCAGAAAAGTTCAAGAATATCGAGCTGGTGTGTCCCCACGCTGCTCACTCATGCCAGAAAGAAGAGTTAGTGGGCACATGTGAAAGACGATGGGTATGGGATGCTGTGTCCTTGGAGTAACTAAGCCTGTGTCTTGGGAATGACCTCAGTCCAGTGGTTCTTAACATGTGGATTGAGACCCTTTTGGTGGGGGGTGTCAAATGACCCTTTCACAGAGGTCACCCAAGATCACTGGAAAACTCATTTTTACATTGTGGTTCACAACAGCAAAATAACAGTTCTGAAGTAGCAACAACAATTTTATTTTTGGCGATCGCCACAACGAGGAGCTAACTGTAAAGGATTGAAGCGTTAGGAAGGTTGAGAATTTCTGCCTTAATCAATACCCACTATGTCTTAACAGCCCTGCCTCACCTCAACACCGTTCCATTAACATTTAAAAATCCACCTGAGCTTTGGCAAAAGAACACATCCAAACCATAGCATCTGCCCTTCTGGCTTTGGGTTCTTAACTACAACACAGGGTTAACCTGGGAATTCATCAGACCATGGGTCCCTTTCAGGAAGAAGTCTTGTAATTTAAGTTGCTTGGGATATCAGGACATTTGCATGTGGACTGGAAACATGGACCTGGGTAAGGATACAGAGAACCACAGACTAAGAACACCCTGGCCCCTGGTCCAAACAGAAGAAAGAAGGTCTGAGCCAGCTGAGTGGGAGGCAGAGCTCCTCTTCGGACCAGGATGAGTCAAAAGTGGGCTTGGGACCCAGTGTGGTGGGAGGGGTGTGGGGATGCTGGTTTCTGTTCTCTTCTGGTGTGTATTCCGATTGGCAGAAATGAGGGCACGTCTCAGGGAAGTGAACATCTTAGGGCTCAGAAAAGACAAATATCCTACTTAGAGTTAATCGTTTGACCTTTCTTTGGGGTGGGACTTACAAGTGCCCTCCTTCCCTCGCTCTCTCCCACCCTATCCTCTCATGCCTACCTTCCCACCTTCCTGCTTTCCTCCCTTCTCTGGGGATGTGCTGAGCCCTTCCAGCAGACCATAGACTGAGTTCTTAGGAAGAAGAAAGATGGTGGGGAGGGAGGAGCTTTGGCTCTCTCCTGTGTGGAGTAAGCTTTGAGTAGGCCAGCCAGTGGATACCTGGGCAAAAAGGACCGACTCTTTAGCGCCGTGGAACAAAGAGCCGTGGAAACACGGGACTCACTGGGTCGTCTGTGAGGCTGTTTGCCCAGTGTTCCTGTGTGCGTGTGTAGGGCGACATCACTTCACGGCTGCAATAGAAACATCGTGACCAAAAGCAACTCAAGGAGCTTATAGTTGCAGGAGCAGGAAGCTGACTGATCACATTGTAATCTACATATGGGGGCGAGGGGAGAGAGAGAGAGAGAGAGAGCAAGGGGGGAGAGAGCGTATGTGCAAACACACAGGAAGTAGGGTGAGACTTTAGACCACCCCCAGTGACACCCTCCCTCCCTCAATGCTCTACCTCCTACAGGTTTCATTGCTTCCCCCAAACAGCACCACCAACAGGGAGGCCAGTGTTCAAATTCTTGCCCCATGAGAGATTTCTCATTTAAGCCACCACGTTTAGCTTCTGATATTCATGGTTATATCATAATGTAAAATACTTAAGAGTCAAACTTCAAAAGTCCCCACATAGTCATTAACAATCTCAACACTTCAAAAGTCCAGTCTCTTCTGAGACTTAAGGCAATTTTTTTTTAATTTTTATATTTTACTATCTCAGAGTAACTCTAACCAAACAAGTGGAAGACTTGTATGACAAGAACTTTAAATCTTTGAAGAAAGAAAATGAAGAAGACACCAGAAAGTGGAAAGATCTCTCATGCTCTTGGGTAGGCAGAATTAACATAGTAAAAATGGCAATCTTACCAAAAGCAATATACAGATTCAACGCAATGCCCAGCAAAATCCCAGCAAAATTCTTCAAAGACCTCGAAGAACGGTACTCAACTTCATTTGGAAAAGCAAAAATCCCAAGATAGCCAAAACAATCCTGGACAATAAAAGAACTTCTGGAGGCATCACAACCCCTGACTTCAAACTATACTACAGAGCTACAGTACTGAAAACCGTCTGGTATTGGCATAAGAACAGACAGGAGGACTAATGGAACTGAATAGAAGACCCGTATGTCAATCCACACATCTTCGAACACCTGGTTTTTGATAAAGAAGCAAAAAATATCAAATGGAAAAAAGAAAGCATAGTCAACAAGTGCTGGCATAACTGTATATCAACATGTAGAAGAATGAAAATAGACCCATATCTATCACCATGCACAAAACTCAAGTCCAAATGGATCAAAGACCTCAACATAAAGCCAGCCACAATGAACCTTACAGAAGAGAAAGTGGGAAGTACACTTGAACGCATTGGCACAGGGAACCACTTCCTAAATAGAACCCCAGCAGCACAGACACTGAGAGAAACAATTAATAAATGGGACCTCCTGAAACTGAGAAGCTTCTGTAAAGCAAAGGACACGGTCAACAAGACAAAATGACAGCCTACAGAATGGGAAAAGATCTTCACTAACCCCACATCAGACAGAGGTCTGATCTCCAAAATATACAAAGAACTCAAGAAATTGGACACCAAAAGATTACATAATCCAATAAAAAGATGGAGTACAGACATAAACAGAACTCTCAACAGAGGAATCTAAAATGGCTGAAAGACACTTAAGGAAATGTTCAACATCCTTAGTCATCAGAGAAATGCAAATCAAAACAACTCTGAGATTCCATCTTACACCTGCAAGAATGGCCAAGATCAAAAACACTGATGACAACTTATGCTGGAGAGGTTTTGGGGAAAAGGGAACATTTCTGCATTGTTGGTGGGAATGCAAGCTGGTACAACCCCTTTGGATGTCAGTGTGGCGATTTCTCAGAAAATTAGGAAACAACCTTCCTCAAGACCCAGTAATACCACTTTTGGGTATATATCCAAAGGATGCTCAATCGTGCCACAAGGACATGTGCTCAACTATGTTCATAGCAGCTTTGTTTGTCATAGCTAGAAATTGGGAACAACCTAAATGCCCCTCGACTGAAGAATGGATAAGAAACATGTGGTACATTTACACAATAGAGTACTACACAGCAGAAAAAAATAATGACAGCTTGAATTTTGCAGGAAAATGGATGGAGCTAGAAAGCATTATTTTGAGTGAGGTAACACAGACACAGAAAGACAATTATCACATGTACTCATTCATAGGTGGTTTTTAAACATAAAGCAAAGAAGCCAGCCTACAAATCACAATCCCAGAGAACTTAGACAACAATGCAGACACTAAGAGAGACTTACATAGATCTAATCTACATGGGAAGTAGAAAGTATAAAAAGACAAGATCTCCTGAGTCAATTGGGAGCATGGGAACCTTGGGGGAGAATTGAAGGGGGGAGGGGAGAGGCAGGGAGGGGAGCAGAGAAAAAAATTTATTTTATACACTAGCCCCAGTTCCCCCTCCCTTCCCTCTCCCACTCCTCCCTCCAGTCCAACCCACATCTACCCTCAGAGGAGGTAAGACCTCCCTTGGGGTGTCAATAAAGTCTAGATACCAAGTTGAGGCAAGACCAAGTCCCTCCCTCTTGTATCAAGGCTGAGCAAGGTATCCCTCCATAGGAATGGGCTCCAAAAAGCCAGTTCATGCACCTAGGATAAGTTCTGGTCCCACTGCCAGCCCCCTCCCAACAGATCAAGCCACATAACTCTCCTACATTCAGAGGGCTTAGTTTGTTCCCATGCAGGATTCCCAGCTGCCATTCCAGAGTCTGTGAGCTCCCACTAGCTCAGGTCAGCTGTCCATGGTTTTCCCAATCATGATCTTGACCCTCTTGCTCATATGATCCCTCTCTTCAACTAAGCTCCAGGAGCTCAGCCCAGTGCCTGGATGTAGGTTCTATGATGACAATTAGGGCAGTCACTAATCTGATTATAGGGGAAGGCCAGTTCAGGCACCCTCTCCACTATTACTAGGAGTCTTAGCTGGGGTCATCCTTGTGGGTTCCTGGGAATTTCACCAGTACCTGGTTTCTCCCTAACCCCATAATAGCTCCCTCTGTCAAGATTTCTTTTATTGTTCTCCCTCTCCATCCCTCCCCCAACTCAGGGGAGCTTAAGCCCTCAGTGTTCCCATTCCTTCTCTCCCCCCTTCTACTCCCCTTCCCAGTTTGCCCAGAAGATTTTAACCGTTTCCCTTCCCTGGCACCTTCCATGTGTGTCCCTCTTCGGGTCCTCATTTTTACTTAGCTTCCCTGGGGTTGTGGACTGTCGCCTGTTTATCCTTTGCTTTACATCTAATATCCACTTATGAGTGACAACATGACACGTTTGTCTTTCTGGGTCTAGGTTACCTCACTCAGGATGGTTTTTCGTTAGTTCTACTCATTCCAAGATGTCATTGTTTTTACCACTGAGTAGTACTCCATTGTGTAAATGTACCACATTTTCTTTATCCATTCTTTGGTCGAGGGACATCTAGGTTGTTTCCAGGTCCTGGCTATTACAAATAATTCTGCTATGAACATAGTTGAGCAAATGTCTTTGTGGTATGATTGTGAATTCTTTGGTTATATTCTAGGGAGTGATATTGCTGGGTCTTGAGGCAGATTGATTCCCAGTTTTCTGAGAAACCGCCATACTGATTTTCAAAGTGGCTGTACGAGTTTGCACTCCCACCGCAGTGGAGGAGTGTTCCCCTTACTCTGCATCCTCTCCAGCATAAGATGTCACCAGTGTTTTTGATCTTAGCCATTCTGAGATAGTATCTCAGAGTCATTTTGATTTGCATTTTCCTGATTGGTATAGGAGGTCCTTCTGCATTTGTATTGCTTTCATTGGTTGAATAAAGAAAACTGCCTTGACCTTTTGATAGGGCAGAAATCAGGTAGGCGGAGTAGACAGGATGGAATGTTGGGAAGAAGGTAGTGTGGCAGACGCCATGTTTCTCCTGCCTGAGACAGACGCTGGTTAGGAATCTTTCCCAGTAAGCCATGACCTCATGGTGACATACAGATTATTAGAAATGGGTTAAACGAATATGTAAGAGTTAGCCAATAAGAGGTTAGAACTAATGGGCCAGGCAGTAATTTAATTAATACAATTTCCGTGTGATTATTTCGGGGGTTAAGCTAGCTGGACGGGAGCTGGGTGGGATGGAACAAGGGGCCTGCGCTCCTCGTACAGCACCTGATGACTAAGGATGTTGAGCAATTCCTTAAATGTCATTTGTCCATTTGAGATTCTTCTGTTGAGAATTCTCTGTTTAGACCTATACCCCATCTTTAAATTGGGTTCTTTGGTATTTTGATGTCTAGTTATCTTTAGTTCTTTATATATTGTGAAGACCAGTCTCTGTCAGATGTGGAGTTGGTGAAGATCTTTTCCCATCCTGTGGGCTGCCATTTTGTCTTATTGACCATGTCCTTTGATTTACTGAAGCTTCTCAGTTTCAGGAGGTCCCATTTATTAATGGTTGCTCTCAGCATCTGTGCTACTGGTGTTATATTTAGGAAATGGTCTTCTGTGCCCATGCATTGAAGGCTATTTCCTACTTTCTCTTCTAGCAAGTTCAGTGTAACTGGATTTAGTTTTGTGCATGGGGATATATGTGGATCTATTGGCATTCTTCTACATGTTGACATCCAGTTATGCCAGCACCATTTGTTGAAGATGCTTTCTTTTTTCCATTGTATGATTTTGGCTTCTTTGTCAAAAACCAGGTGTTCATAGGTGTATGGATTAATATCAAGGTCTTCAATTTGATTCCATTGATCTACGTGTCTGTTTTTATGCCAGTACCAAGCTGTTTTTATTACTGTAGTTCTATAGTAGAGCTTGAAGTCAGGGATCATGATGTTAAGGTAATTTCTTAGAAGTGATCCCCTATAAAAGAAAAAAAAAACCAGCAACAAATCATATACTTCCAACAGACAATGGCCTGGATGTATACATTCTCACTAGGGAAAAATGGGGACATAGTGAGGAAAGATTGGACCAAAGCCAAACAAACAACTTCCGAAAAAAGCCAAAACACATCTCCCCCTATCCTGTATGTCTGTGTCTACTCTCAGTTTCAAAGGGCTCCTTCCCCAAGCTGCCTGTAACATTCATCTCTCGGGCTGGTTCCACTTCTTAGCATCTGGCAGATGTCTCATGGCTGTGGCATCTCTAACATCTTGGGGGGCTCGGCCACAACCCAGGCTTTACCTTTACTCCTTCAGGCAATGGCTTCTCAGTGCCTCCTTGAAGATAGCCACAAGTTGCCATGGTTACCTGCAACCATGGAGGAAGAATGCATGGCTCCCTTAATCTTGCTTTTTTTTTTTTTTTTTTTTTCCCCTTCAAAACTGTGGCCATGTGAACAACACTGCCAGGTGTGGCTGCCAGCTTGGGGTTGGTTGCAATCAGCATTTGTATGTAGCTGCTTTCTAGTTCGAGCATGGACAGCTTTAGTGCAAACAGCGGAGTCCCAGCTTGTGAGGTTTCAGAGGGGGAACAAGGACTCTGTCTAGATACCATTCCTGTGATATTTTGGTGAAGAGTCTGGCTGCATTCTGCCCATGTTCTTAGAACAAACATGAAGCTGAATTAGAGAGTGATGGACTAACTTCTTTGACGGAGGGAAATTTCCAGATCGCTTGGCGTTGGCCGAGTCTGCGGCTTGGTTATTTCTGATAATCCTTATGTAGCTCCACAAATAAGAGCAACAAGCAGGGCTGAAAGAAATGAAAACTGCAAAGAGCAAGTAGGAAGTTGAAGACTGAGATTAGCACCACTGAGGAGAGGCCTCCTCTGGCACAGGAACAATAGGAAAAAGGTGCCTTGGGGCACAAACCTCCAGCCAAAGCTCTGTGAGCAAAGTATTCAAATGCATGAACCTTTGGTGATGTTTCTCATTTAAACCAGCCCAGGGAGCTGCTCCTACTGTCATGTGCCCTCCTAGAGCCCAGAATGTGTGTGTGTGTGTGTGTGTGTGTGTGTATGATATGGATGAACACACACACACACACTTAATTTTTAAATATCACTTAACATTTTAAGCTTTGTTTAATATTTTTTTCTCTTCTTGAGACAAGGTCTCAGGCTGGCCTCAAATGCACGGTGAGTGGAAGACGCCCTTGAGTGTCTGATCATCCTGCCTCCACTTCCTCATTCTGGGATTACAGGCCTGAGTCCCCACCCTCGATTTGTGAGGTGCTGGGAATTGAACCCAGGACTCTATGCGTGCTTAGCAAACCCTTTGCTAGCTGAGGTACATCCTCAGCCCCAAGGTTTAGTCAGTCTTTCAATCTTGTAAATTGCATAATTTGAGCAATGCGTGCTAGCTGGTCTTATGTCAACTTGATATAAGCTAGAGTCATTTGAAGGGAGGGAAGCCTCAGTTGAGGAAATGCCTCTATAAAACCAGGCTGCAGGCAGACCATAATTTTAATTAGTGAGTGATGTTAGAGGGTTTAGTCCACTCTGAGTAAGGTCACCCCTAGCTGGTGGTCCTGGGTTCTATAAGAACTCAGGCTGAGCAAGTCATTTGGAGCAAGCCAGTAAGCAGCTCCCCTCCATGGCCTTGCATCATCAGTTCCTGCCTCCAAATTCCTGCCCTGTTCCTGTTCCCATCCTGACTTCCTTCAGTGATAGACAATGGATGTGGAAGTGGAAGGCTTCCTTTCCTCCCCAACTTTTCTTTTGGTCATGGTGTTTCATCACAGCAATAGTACCCTAATTAAGACGTTGGTACCAGGAGTGGGGTGTTGCTGTGGCAGACCTGGCCATGTTGTTTGGGGGAGGATTGTGGAAGGATTTTGGAACTTCGGGCTAGAAAAGCCATTGAGGATTGAGAGCTCAGTGAGTTGTTCAGTGGGACCTTCCTTCTGTTGGCTGAGGTTTTTGTCCTGTCCGGTTCTCGTAGTCATTAAGTCCCAAAGAAATCACACAGAGGTCTACATTAATCATAAACTGATTGGCCCAGTATCTCAGGCTCTTCTTATTAACTAATTCTTATAACTTAAAGTAGCCCATATTTCTTGTCTATGTTAGCCATGTGGCTTGGTATCTTTTTCAGCAAGACAGTCAAATCTTGCTACTTCTGTGGCTGGGTCACAACTGCAGACTGTGCTTCCCTCTTCCCAGCATTCTTGTTGCTCTGCCTCTACTTCCTGCCTGGTCACCCCGTCTATACTTCCTGCCTGGCTATTGGCCAATCAGCATTTTATTAAAAATAATAACAAGCAACAGGATAAAAGACCATTGACCCACAGCACTGGAAGACAAAAGCATGTTGAGAACAGTGTAGATGTTAGAGACCTTGTGAAGTTTCAGAGGTAAACAAAGACACTACTGGGCCTTTTGTGTAAAGAATCTGTGGTTCTTGTTATGGAGCTGAAGAATTGGCTATGATTAATAAGAGATCAGAAACACTAAGTAAAACCTTTGCTGGGAAAATTGATGCTAGCCAGCTGGAGCCTACACGACAAGCCGTGTGTGCTGCAGAGGACAGAGCCGGAGAAGCGACCCAAGCGCTGAAGAAGTCCAGAAGATAGTGAGTTATTTTTTGCTTTGTTTAGTTTGTGACTGTGCCCTCATTCTTCCCTTCTGAAGTATGAAAGTATTTAACTTATTTTTTATTTTTGTAGGAACCCATAGTTGGATTTTAAAAGAGACTGAACATTTATTTTTTTACATCATATTGTTATTGATCATTTGGGAATTTCACATCATGAACCCTGGTCACGCTCACTCCTCAGTTCTTCCAGTTCTGCTCTCCAACCCTTGTGAGTCCTCGAAAGAAGAAACAAACAAAAAACAAGTCCAATTTGTGTTGCCCATATCCTCCTGCAGCATGGTCAAACTCCCAGTGGCCAGCTCCCTAAAGAACACGGAGACTTTGTCTGCCCGCACCCCTCCCAGAAGCCATCTCTGTGGATAGCTACACTTCAGCATCCTTATCACGAGTTTTAAGAGTTCTTTTTGATGGCTTTTTGTCTAGGCTATTATTTTGGGGGGCATGGGGTGTGGTGGGGAGTGGGGCTAGGGATTACCACAGAAACCTTCTATGTTTCTCTTTCTCAACTGTGAGTCCAGTAGCTTCCTTGCCCTTTATAGTCAGTGGCAACACGGATCGTGAACTTCATGTGGTCTCCCAAGCCAGCACGTGCCGCGGACCTCAGCATGGAGAATGGGCATTTTAAAGAGAGCAAATTTTTAAGTGTTTGAACTCTTAAGGAGAGATGAGGCCCTGAGCCTCCCTGTGACTGGCGGGATTTGGTTCCTGTGGTTAGGGCTGAGGGTCTTGGTTGCTCACTGGTCATCGTCAGTGTGGCCTCCGTTCTTACCTCCTTGCTGCATGCGCTTCTCAACAGGGCTGCTTGCTTCATGAGACACACAAAGGAGAGAGAATCCCAGAGAAAGCAGGGTAGCCAACCCTGTGTGATGTGATCCCAGAGGCATTGGCCATTTGATCTATTATAAGTGAATCATTGGTTCTGCTCAAGGCTACTTGACAGTGGCCTGCCGTCTCCACAAAATGAGGGTCCTTCATTTACTTTTGAGACAAGACCTCATGTAGTCCAGGTGTAATGAGCAGGGAGACAGATCCCTCTGAACAAGTAGAAAAAGAGGAATCTGTAGTGTAGGTGAAATAGGAAAGCTATAGTATATAGGATAAGTATAATATAGAAAATAGGAAATTAAGTTAAAAAACTGTGAAGTAGAAAATTGTTAAGGAGGGATATTAAGGAACACTTTGCCCATTTAGAGGCTGCCACACCCATCTGGCTCTGCCAGATGGGGAGGCTGCACCCAGAAACCTTGGTAACGAAAGTAATCTTGCCACACGAGAAGGACCCCCACCCTTCTGTGGCCAGTTGATACTGATAACCTAGGACATCTGGCTATCAGAAGAATTGGGTGAGGGGCAGCTTCAAATTGGCATAAAAAGAGAGGGCAGAGCAGGGCAGTTATCTCACTCTTCACGATGGCCCTGGAAGCATCGTAGAGAGAGAGCCTCCAAGCCTGCCTCCCTAAGCAGAATTATTGAATGCTTTGCCTAAACATTTAATGTTCTGTCTCCTGAGTAGAGAGCTTTATCTCCTGAAAGCAGACATTTAATGCCTTGCATCCCGAATGCAAAGCCTCATTTCCTGAGAGTGAACATCAAAGGTCTGTCTCCTGAGAACAGACAAGACACTCTGCCTTCCCGAGTGCAGATGGAACTCTCTGCCTTCCCGAGCACAGGCAGATCGCTTTGCCATCTCGAGCGCAGAGAACTAAGGCCTTGTCCCCTGAGACTCTGTCACCTGAAAACAGAGTCCAAAGGCCCCACATCCGGAGATAGACTAACACCGGGCCACAGACTACATGGTCAAGAATTGATCCAGCACCCGATACCAGCCTGAGAGCAGGACATCGACATTGAGCGCCTTATCTCCCGAGTGCAGACTATGGGGTCAAGAGTTGAGCCTCGCTGTCAAGCCCCCAGTACAGTCAGATGTCCAGCCTGAAGAAATTCAAAAAGTCCTTTTTTTTTTTTGGTTTTTCAAGACAGGGTTTCTCTGTAGCTTTGGAGCCTGTCCTGGAACTAGCTCTTGTAGACCAGGCTGGCCTCGAACTCACAGAGATCCGCCTACCTCTGCCTCCTGAGTGCTGGGATTAAAGGCATGCGCCACCACCACCCAGCCAAAAAGTCCTTTTAAGGCTGAAGAATACCAGGTCGTATGATGCTATTTAATGCGTGCATGAAATGTTAAGAGCATAGATGTGTTAATACATATGTTTAGTATATGGAATGTTAAGAGATATCTTATAGATAAGTGATAAGTTGAATTAAGGTTAAGAAGCATTTTATGGGTAATGGATAAGTTGTATTAAGGTTAAGAAGTATTTTAAGGATAGCTGATAAGTTGAATTAAGGTTATGAATTGGTTTTATGTATTAGGATTAGTAGGATTGATAATTGTGATATTGAATTGCCTGTGTGTTACCCATCATCAATCCCCCATGCCTATTAAGATTGTAAACTCCATTGATGTATTGGATATTGAAGTTGCTAGTAAAGAATCATTATAAAGACAATTCTCTTGTTTGGTCTGGTTATTCATCACTCTCTGGGAAGAACCGCACAGAGTCCTCATAGTAATTACTCGGAAAAGAACCTGGAGCTGAAGTCCCCCAGCTCATAATACCAGGCTGATCCCAGGATTGGCTGTGCAGCGAAGAATGGCCTTGAACTTCTGATCTCCTGGCTACTGGGATTACCAGTGTACACTACCATATGTCGTTTATATGCTGCTGGGATTGAATCCAGGGTTTTGTCTATGCCAGGCAAGCCCTCTACCAGCTGACACACCTAGCCCATAGAAGGCTCATGAATAGATATGCTCTTCAGAAGATCCTGAGAGATAGGGGGTACTCAAGCCTGTTTGCCTGCTCCCTCCTCCCAGCACTTAGCTCTGGCTCCCTTCCCAGAAGAGCAAACAAGGCTTGGGGCAAGCCTGGTGTACTCCCTGCCCTGGCCCTCACACTGGTATCACAGGGCAAAAGGTTATTTCTGGTTGGGTGCCTTCCAGATGTATTGTGCTTGGGCAGCAACTTGATCTCAAACCACCGCAGTCCCAAGGACTTTAAATGAAACGCTGCATGAAGCCCTGGTGGCAGTCGAGAGCAGGTCTGGCTACATCGGTGAGGGCACTATCCAGCCATGCCGACCGTGGACGATGTCCTGGAGCAGGTTGGGGAGTTTGGCTGGTTCCAGAAGCAAGCCTTCCTGTTGTTGTGTCTGATCTCCGCTTCCATCGCTCCTGTCTATGTGGGCATCATCTTCCTGGGGTTCACTCCTGATCATTATTGCCGGAGTCCCGGGGTGGCTGAACTGAGCCAGAGATGCGGCTGGAGCGTGGAAGAGGAGCTGAACTACACTGTGCTGGGCCTGGGGTCTGCGAACAAGGCCTCCTTCCTCAGCCAGTGCATGCAGTATGAGGAGGACTGGAACCAGAGCACCGTTGACTGTGGGGACCCACTGTTCAACCTGACTGCCAACAGGAGCCACCTGCCACTGAGCCCCTGCCAGCATGGCTGGGTGTACGACACTCCTGGCTCCTCCATCGTCACCGAGGTACTGATGGGCTCTGCATTTTGGGCAATGTAAAGATTGAAAGCAAATCCTGGATGGTTCAGTGTCTTTCCAGGGAGGAAGGAGTGCGGCTTCCTGTGTGCTGTGTGGTAGCAGGCTCTGCAGTGGCCTCTGTTCTTCCCACTGACTGAGGAGCGGAGAGGACACTGAGGCACAGGTGCTATGTGAAGAGCCTGTTTTGTTTTTTATTTATTTTACATGTACCCATGTATGTGGGGATATATGTATATGTGTTTGTCATGATGCACGTGTGTGTGTGTGTGAGAGAGAGAGAGAGAGGAGGTCAGAAGACAACTTGTAGGCATTCTCTCCTTTCACCTTGTGGGTCCCAGGGACTGAACTCAGGTCACCAGGCTTAGCAGCAGGCACCTTTAGATTCCGAGCCTCTCAGGGCTCAAGCATTGCCTTGTCTCCTGTAACTTGCTGACTCATCTCGGAATCTACGGTCTTCAGCATGTCCTGCTTCCCTGTCATTGGTGCTGTGGAATCCCCTCATCTCCTCAGGTGGTGACAAGTGGTCTAAGCATTGGCCATTGAGATAATATGGGAGTTGTCTTGGCTTGGGTCACACTATGTGATGCCAGTTCTTATTAGCTGAATTTATCCAGGTAAGTTACTCGGTTTCTCTGAGCCTTGGTTTCCCTGTAGGCAAGAAGGATTACAGTAACTCCATCCACCATAAGGATCAGCTGAGAACCAGGAGGCTGACGGCAAACACAAACAAAAACACTGTTTATGGCCTGGTGTGATGATATCCAAGGGCCTTGACACCATCATTTAGTTGACTGTTTGTACTCTTGATGTTGAGAGTCTTATTTTGTGTTTGTTTGGAGACAGGGTCTCGCTGTGTAGCCCTGGTTAGCCTGGAACTTCTCTTTGTAGATCAGGCTGACCTTGAACTCACAGAGATCCTCCTGCCTCTGCCTCCCAAGTGCTGGGATTAAAGGTGTTCATCAGCACACCCAGAAAGAAGGTTTAGCAGAAAGTCCTACTAGATGGTTTTCCTCTTCATGAGTTCTGCTGAGAGTGTGGGCAGTTTGTCTCATTGAGAGGCCTCAGGCCCAGGCTCGGAAGCTATATTAGCAATATATTGCCTATGGCCAGAGCACAGCTTACCTGGACTGAAAGGCCTCGGCATTGTCCTCCTCCCCCCACACATAGGACTACTTGGGATCTCACCTTTTCTTAAATGGTTTTAATGTCAATACAGGTAGGGCTGCTCCTGGGAGGAGTCCCTTCCCCCTGGCCTGCTTAGTGTTCCTCTTGGTCACTTGCAGAATGTCTGCTCAACACCTTAATTTATGTGCTTGGATATGCATATTGGCCCTTGGGTATCTACCAGTGACAGACACCAAGTTAGATGGCTCATCGTGCAAGGATGCTTTGCTGGGAAATCTAGGATCCGACCAACACTGTCTACTTGGTCCCAGGATACCCTTTGCTTGGGCTCAGACTGACTTACAACATGCTGTATAGTCAAGGATGATCCTGAACTTCTGGTCTTCCTGTCTCTACCTCCTGATTACTGGGATTACAGGTGTTTAAATACCACCATGTAGTTTATACTGTCCTGGGACTAGAACCCAGGGCTTCATGCATACCAGGCAAATACTCTACCAACTGAGTTACATTCCCTAGGTCTGCCCGAGTTCTTTTCTTGGCCTCCTTGTCATTCCCCACCTCTGTGAAGCCTGAAACCCTAACTCCATCTTAATTCTGATCCCCCCAGCAGGTCTAGATAAAACTGTTCCCCTATATATACAGATCAAACTCTTTCATTTGGAATCAGGGTAGGCTTAGCAATAAAAACAGGGCATTCCCAGTTAAAATGCTAGAGAAACAACAACTGTTTCTATATAGTACAGGCTAGCCTCAAACTCACAGTGATCCCCTTGCCTCAGTTTTCCAAGTACTGGGCATGAAGGTCTGAACTATCACACCTGGCTAGCATGTAGCTATAGCTCGTCTCTGGGCGACATGAGACTCTATGTTAAAAAACAAAACAACCCCCCCAAAAAATGAAGGGGTAAAGTGATTTGATAAACGTCATTCGTCATGGGTGTTGTGGGACAGAAAGACAATATGGAAGTGGTACAGACACTGCATGGGGTTCATGAGTGGTGTGGTTTAAGGGTTCTGGCTTCGGGAGTGGGATAGGGAGCGATGGAGCCCAGATGGGAACCTGGAGGATGTGGCCACCCAGGCCGGGGTGGTGCCCTGCAGTGTCAGGGGTAGAGAATGTTTTAGGAAAAGCTGGCTGACCAAACACACAGGGAGGATTCAGTGACCCCAAATTTGGTGATGATATTGAATTTTGGGGTGGTATTCAGATGGACAGTGAGGGCCTGGCTTTAGAAGAGAGAGCGCTGTACAGGGCTGAGTTTGAAAACCAGTGGCCTGTCCATTGGGAACGTGCAAGGGTAATAAGAAACACAGATGTGAGGCCTGGAAAAACAAATAGCTCGTTTGGCAAACGGCCTGCTGTGCAATCATGAGGACCACTGTGCAAACCTAGGATTCGAGTCCAGACAACCCGGACTTCTGTTACAAGCCAGTTGTGTAACCCCATTGCTCCTGTGAGGGGAAACAGGAGGATCCCCTCAACCCTGTGGGCTGTCTAACCTGGTGTATGCAATGGCAAACCAATGAAGAGGGCTGGTAAGATGGTTCAGTTGGTAAAGGTCCTGACCTCCAAGCCTGACCACCTGAGCTCAGTCCATGGGACTCATGATGGAAGGAGAGGACCAGCTCCTGCATGTTGTCCTCTGATGTCCATGAACATGTGTATCTCACACAGTAAATATGAAAAAGGGAGAGGCCCTGTCTTGAACAGGTGGAAGGGAGGGATCGACACTCAAGGTGTCTGACTTCCACATGTGCATGCCTGCAGTCACACGCTTGTGCACGCTCATCATACACATACGTGTACACACACATCATACAATATAAACTCATTTCACACACACACACAATAAGATGGAAACTGATAGAGGAAGATAGTTATACGTTGACCTCTGACGTCTGTGTGCAGGCACACACGCACGTGCATACATATAAACAAATACATGTGCGTATGACATGCACATGCCCACACACAAAAGAAAGCCCAGCTGTGGCAGGGCAGGAGGGCAGTGGAGACAGGTCCTCTCCCCCATGTATTTCTCCCTTCCAGCCGCTTTCAAAACACCCTTGCCTCACTACTTATCCCAAACCAGAGATCAGGAGCTAAGTGTAGTTACTCATTTCTGCAGAACTAATTTTTAACTCATCACTGCCTTGGACATTGGAACTTCCTTTAGGGAGGTAGATGACTGAGCGACCTCTGTAGGTCCCACCTCACGGCTAGGGGTTGGGTTCATGAGGCCCCCGGGGAAGGAATAAGATGCTCCTTAGCTTCTGTTGCCCTTACCTGCTCTGTGAGCCCAGCTTCACCACAGCCCACAGGCCAGGATAGAGAGAGCCACGGTCCCACTAGCTGTGGGCATTGAGCAATCGGGAGCAGCCTTTGGACGGAGGTGAGCCGAGGTGGCCACGCTGGTGCTTCCCAAATTTACTCGCATATGTGATCCATTAAGGTGGAACCCACAGAGGAAGGGTGTTTGAACAAGGCCTTGGGTGACTCTGATGAGGTAAACTGTAAGGACTGTTTCGTACACTGGAAATTTGCCTAGCCCCGCTGCGACTCCAGCAGGCATAGAAGATAAACCTGGGAGCCCCCATCCTCTGTCCCCATCCTTGCCTTTCGTGCAGGTCCAGGTAGGGACATAAATGTGCCCAGGGCACAATGGGTGGGTAAAATTTAGGAGTAAGGGGATCTAGACACTGATACTGGACAAGTTTGGGGGAGTGTTGGGCCTCCTTGAGCAGTGGCATTGGAAGGTGAGACTGAATCAAGATGGGTGGGGCTTCCTCTGCTATGACAGCTGTCTGGCTCCACACAGAGTTCCAGGGTAGAGCAGCCGTCTCCACCCTTGAGGAAGGGGACAGAACATCCTATAGCAATGCTAACTTGCAAAGAGCAGGTTGAAAACCAACAGTAGGGGCCTGGACAGATGGCTCTGGGGCTTGAGATGTGGCTCAGTGGATAAGAGCACTGACTGTTCTTCCAGAGGTTCTGAGTTCAATTCTTAGCAACCACATGGTGGCTCATAACCACCTATGATGAGATCTGGTGCTGTCTTTTGTCCTGCAGGGACTCAGGCAGCACACTGTATACATAATAAATAAATAAATAAATAAATAAATAAATAAATAAATAAATAAATAAATAAATAAATAAATAAATCTTTTTAAAAAAGGAAACCAACAGTGGCCAAGAAGGGATCAAGTCGATGCCTAGGGCCAGCAGTCCCATGGGCCCCCCCTGCCACGTGACTTTAGTGACTGTCAGGGGACACAGAGTGGAGATACAAAGGCACAGTTGGATGGATGAAGATATAGAGTTTTGGGTGCCCAGGTGGTGCCCAGCTGGCATCCAGGACTGATCTGTCCCAGTGTGTCCTATTGATAGAGCACAGAATAAGTAGAAAACCTGGCGAATTCAGGGCCTCAGAGGGACACACTGAATGCTTCTGTGGCACAGGGACCTCACGACAGTGTGTGCTAGGCTGGGGTAGGTGGAGAGCATGAGAGTAACACTGTCACCCTCCCAGAGCAGCAGAGAGTATCTGGGCACAGGCTGGTGGATATCTAGGCTGTCATTTATTTCTGGTGTGGAGTGGCAATGTATGATCTCGTGTATCTTTCAGGAGAATGAGGGGCCGTGTCAAAGAATGCACAGGCCAGACACACAGCCCTCAGCCAGCTGAGTACAGCTTCTCTAAGACCCAGTGTTTGATCCCGTGACAGGTAGGGGTATAGCTCGTATGGCAACTTTAGAATCACCGGATAGCTAATAAGATCTTAGCATGTAACTTAAAATGGTTCATCATTTACCAATGTCTTACCTCTGGAGCTCATAGCAGCCCTGGAGGGACCCAGTGTGAATGCTTCAGACTGGGACACCGGGGCCTCAAGTTGCTAAGTGCTTTGTGGCTATCACACCCCATAGTGTTGCTCCAGGCTGACAGAGTCATGACTTCACAGCACAGAGTGGAACAGAGTGGAACAGAGGGATAGAGAGTGTGTAGGACGCTCAGAAGGGTTGGTTAGCACCGGGGAGGGCAAAGGGCCCCATTCAGCACTAGTGCCCAGCCTCCTGGAGTCTACCCTGTCTGTGCCACTCAGTTTCAAAGAGAAAGTGACCTGCTGTCCACAGGCTTCAAACCCTGCCCAGGATATGCCCTGCCATCCTGTGATTTTGGCCAGGAAGGTCCTTCCCCTGCTTTCTCCCTCCAGGCCTCTAAACAGAGGTGCACACCTGTCCTTTTCCTCTGTCTCCTGCTTAATTCAATCCCTGGCTCTTGACATGTAGGACTACCCTTCCCTCTCAGACTCTACCCCATGAAGCGAGTTCCTCCACTGTCTTGCCTCTGTCTAGGCCCTTCTGGTCATTGCTTCTCACAGCTCCTTTGGTAATAGAGTTCAATTAAGCACATAATATCCTCAAGCTCTGAAAAATAAGACTATGGTCTTTTTTTTTCTTGAGATAGGGTCTTCACGGAGCCCAGACTGATCTTTAACTTACTATGTAGCTGAAGATAACTTTGCACTCTTGATCCTCTCGACTCTACCTTCTTGTCTACACTCCTCCAGTGCTGGTGTCACAGGCGTGGGCCACTATGCCTGGCTTTACATTTCCTTTGCTACATATCTTTGTACTTGGTTATGTACTTGTGTGTGTGTGTGTGTGTGTGTGTGTGTGTGTAGGTGTTTGCCAAAGGAGACTAGAGGTTGACATTGTTTTCCTCCAGCACTTTCCATCTTGTTTTGTGAGGTAGGATCTGTCTCTGCAAATAGAGCTCTACATTTTGGCTAGCCTCGCTGCTCAGGAAGACCCTGGGAGCTGCTCATCAACTGTACCCAACATTAAGGCTATAGGTGAATACTGTGCCCAGTATTTTTTTTTTTTTTTGACAGGTTTTCTCTGTGAAGCTCCTGCCTATCCTGGAACTCTTTCTGTAGGCTACACTGGCCTTAAACTCTGAGATCTGCCTGCCTCTGCCATCCCCCCCCCCCCCGCCTCAGTGATGGGATTAAAGGCTTACGCCACCACCACCCATCATGGGTCATCACTGTCCGGAATGTGTCACGTGCCCGACTTTTACATGGGTGCTGGGGATCTGAACTCTGGTCTTTACACTTGCCTACTCTACCCACTGAGTCACCTCCCTGGCTCTTGGCTGTGTTTCTGTATGGAGCACTTTCTTGGCTGCTAAAAACTCCTCTGAGGATGTTTATTTGTTCTTGACCCTTTTAGAGTGACACATTGTATACAATGGTAGCCAACTACCAATGGCAAAGCCATCAATAGCCATCCTCACAGACACAGAGTCAAGAAGAAGCTGGGCATGACAGTGCTAGACCTATACTGATGTTTCCTGCATCTTGAGAAAGTGTGTTAGGTTAGACACAACTGATCCAGCCTTGGAGGGGGGGGGGGATCAACTTCTGTGGAGCAGTTTACTTCATCTGGTGGAGGATGGGAATGGGCCTCTGGCTTTCCCATGATCCTCAGTTTTATTCTCTCTCCACTGCTGCAGTTTAACCTGGTGTGTGGAGATGCCTGGAAGGTAGACCTTTTCCAGTCCTGTGTGAACCTGGGCTTCTTCCTCGGCTCCTTGATCGTGGGTTACTTTGCTGACAGGTATGGAAGGCGGTCCATTTGAGCCAACCTTTGCAGAGTGGGCAAGGGTGGAGTGTGGTTGGCCAGGATCTATTGTGAAGGGTGATGCAGACAAGATGTGACCGTAGGGGCTTCAGGCTGCTGGGACTGGTGGCAGAGAAGCCATGCCATTGTGGAATGGGCGTGCAAATTGGGAAGAGGAGTGGGGCTGAGAGAAACAGAATGTTATTCTTTGAGCAGGGATGTGGCCATGGATCATTTTGGCTTAAGCAGCCAAGTCTCAGCTGTTTGTGGGCCTGCGCTCAGGCCAGAGGTAGGTGTTCTAAATCAGATGCATGGAATTTGGAAATGTATTTAAATGATCTATGAGCTACACAAGGAGTCTGTCAGGTAGGCACATAGGGTATAGGCATGCCTCACCCCAGATTCTTAATCCATCCCTTTGTCACTGCAGGTTTGGCCGTAAGCTGTGCCTCCTGGTGACCACTCTGGTCACCTCCCTGTCGGGTGTGCTGACAGCTGTGGCCCCAGACTACACGTCCATGCTGCTCTTTCGCCTGCTGCAGGGCATGGTCAGCAAGGGCAGCTGGGTGTCTGGCTACACCTTGAGTAATTACACAAGGGCTGGGTGGGGGGAGTTCCTGGGTCCATGAAAGACAGGGGAGAGGAGGTGGGGCACAGCCAGATGAGTAAAATGTGGACATGGAGGTTTGGAAAGCAGGAGATGTTTGTGGGGTAGCTAGTTGAGAGAGAGAGAGAGAGAGAGAGAGAGAGAGAGAGAGAGAGAGAGAGAGGAGATTGGGGGTTGTTATTGTATAGGTATGAGCTCCTTTTCTCTCAGCAGTGAGTGAGTGAGTGTAGAAAGAACCAACAACTCCCCTCAAGTCAGGCTACTACCATTGTCCCATCTCCATGTACACCCCCCTGACTGCAAGCACGTTCAGTTCTTGACTCCTTAGCAGAGGGAGCCTTTGTGGACAGAGATTCATGGCCCTCTGCTGCTACAGTAACACACAAGAGTGAAGTTCCCTTAGTGTCCTTGCCCCCAGGACTGTGCTCCTCCCGTATCTGACAGGCTAAGCTGCTCCCCTTGCTAGTGACTGTCCCATCTGCTCACCTGCCCACCCATCCTGGGTAGAAACAGCACAGCAGCCTCTCTGCGCTCACAGCCCCCGGTGAGCGACTGTGTTTAACTTTGTATCTCCCATGGGGAAGGAGAAGATCTTCCATTTGGGATCAAGAGACTTCCTTTGCCTTCCAACACAAGAGCAGTACCAGGTTCGCAGAAAGCATGCTAAGATATTTGTAGAATTAAGAGTGTGCCAGAGCCCTGGGAGACTTCCTAGCTCTGCGGGGAGTTTCTCTGAGTATTTGGGGAGGAGAGGCAGTGTGGGGGGGGGCGACATAGACAGCAAGGAAGAAGGCACAAAGAGGGAGGGGCACCAAGAGAAAACCTGGTGGCAAACTGGCCCACTAAACCTACGGGCTCAGGTGGAGTGGCGCTAGGTCAGCGAGAAGCCAGACAAAGCAGAGTGGGTTTTGGGGGAAGGCGAGGTGGGAAGTGTGAAGAGGTGGAAAAAAAGCCAGAAAGGGTGAGGGGGCGGGGCTACGGCTGGTGAGAAGCAGGAGTCAGGAGCAAGTTCCCCTCTAGGTCTCTCTTCTCTGGGAACGGCCTCTGAGCACCGTCTCTTTTTCAGTTACAGAGTTTGTAGGCTCCAGCTACAGAAGAACCACGGCTATCATGTACCAGATGGCCTTCACAGTGGGCCTAGTGGGACTCGCTGGGGTGGCCTATGCCATTCCGCACTGGCGCTGGCTCCAGCTGGCGGTCTCCCTGCCCACCTTCTTCTTCTTGCTGTATTACTGGTAACACACCCCCTGCCAGACACGAGAGCGGTATCTGCTTGCAGGACTAGGCTCTGGGGGCATGGAGGGCTGTCCTGACCTCTGCCACTACACAAGCCACTTTCCAAGAGGCGCGAGCCCTTGTCATCGCTTCTGTGACCTGGCGCTTACACACTATGCATGCTATTCTTTGGATGTGCCCAGGGCTCCTTGTAGTGTGGGCTGCTGTCCTTACAACAGAGCATGTCCAAATTCGCCCCACCCTCAGATAGGCAGGAGAGACGCTACAAGGAAGCCCAGAGCCTGCCCATCTTAAAGGAAGTGCACCTTCTAGAAACTCAAGGCAAGCCAACCATAGGGAGACTGGCCCCGGGAGTCGGTCCGGTCCTGGGCCAGTATCAAACAGTGTGTGTGACTCAGAGGCCCTGAGAACCCTTGGAGATAGCCTTCATAAACTATATAGCCCAGGCAAAATGGACGAGAGTGGATGCTTTACGACCATGACTGCTGTGTCCTGCAGTCCCCAGAGTCCCTTTAATGACACTGCTTTCTTGCCTGCTTTCTCTCCTTAGTCTCCTGTCTCTTCTCTTTGCTTCCTTTCTCAAATGTCTCCATTACAAAGGTCCCGCCCGCCTCTCATCTAACTACACAGTAGGCACCAGATCTCCTTTGAAAGGCTCCGCTGGCAACCTTCCGTGGGGAGGGTGCACACCGGGCCATCCCAGAACAGGAACACTCTCAGTGAAGTGTCAATCTTAGTTAGCTGTGTGTGCTTTGCAGGTCCAAGGCATAAACAAACCCACAGTGGAAGGCTTTATTGTGCAGGGGTGGGGCCGCGGCCGCTGCAGGGAAACCTGTCTCACCCATGCAGCATTTACCACTTTTACTGAGGACAAATCCTACTTCAGGGGACACTGGGCTAGACTCAGCCTCTACACGGAACCTGGTACTTGGGTGGGTGGATGGGGCTGGGAGGAGCCTGTCCCCTCCCTGTAGAGTGAAAGGGGTGAGAAAGAACCCTGGCTCTATGTGGATGTTTAACACGGGCAGACCATCACATCATCTCTACCTCTGAGCTGCAACTTCCCAGTCCTGTGGGAAACCGCTCAAAGTGGACATGGTGATGCACGCCTGTAATCCCAGCACTCAGGGTGGGGGTAGGCATGGAGGATGCTGAGGCAGGAGGATTGCCATGGGATTCAAGGCCATTCAGGCTACATTGGAAGTACCTAGCTAGCCAGGAATAGATACAAAGACCCTGTTTCCACATGATCTCAGCTTAAAACTCAGAAGCAATAGATCCTGATCCAAAACATAAAAAAGGAAAAAAAAAAGTGAAAGGAGGAAGAAATAGCATGCTGTCCGTCCAATTTTAGGGCAAGTGAAACCTCTGTTTGGGAAGTGGCATGGGCCTTGTTCAATGGCTTTTATACATATGATATATGAAGGACGGCTCTGTGAAGCGCTCAGAACAGGGCTCCCAACTTCTAAGAGAGATGGGACCCTACTTCCTAAAAAAAAAAAAGACTTAAGGGGAGCTCTGCCTGATCCCTTCTGCTTTGGGAATCTTAGCCAGCGGCCCTGAGTATCAGAAACCTGTAGAGCTCATGCATGGGCCACATAGCGTGGGCCACACAGCATGGACCCCAACTGTGCACCACAGCCCAGGCCTTCCTTTACAAGCATCTTGGGGAATCA
This sequence comes from Ondatra zibethicus, assembly GCA_004026605.1. NCBI lineage: Eukaryota > Metazoa > Chordata > Mammalia > Rodentia > Cricetidae > Ondatra > Ondatra zibethicus. Next base: position 177,883 of record PVIU01000573.1, on the reverse strand, counting down.
CAATCCTAGCGGAGGATCTCGGGCTGCTCTGAGCCATGCCACTGCACCACACTTGTCAAGGGCTAAGGTAGGGTGAGTTCTCGGGGAGAGACACTACATTCTGAGCTGTGTCTGCAGGTGTGTGCCAGAGTCCCCTCGATGGCTGTTGTCCCAGAAGAGAACTACCCAAGCCATAAGGGTTATGGAGCAAATTGCTCAGAAGAATGGGAAGTTGCCCCCTGCTGACCTGAAGGTAATGGAATTCAGAAGGGGTTTTTCATTGTGTGGGTTTGGGGCTGCCTCCAGATCTACATGGGAGCCCTCCCTGGGGGACTGTCGTGTGTGCACCCACTAAGTGTGGTGAAGACTAACTCTTTCCCAGATGCTCTGTGTTGAAGAGGATGTCTTGGAAAAGCAGAGTCCTTCATTTGTAGACCTGTTTCGCACTCCCAACATGAGGAAGCACACCTTCATCCTGATGTATATATGGTGAGTGCTCTTCCTACATATCTCTCTCCACCTCGGGGTGGGGCTGCTCTGGTGCTGTCCAAACGCTGGGTACCAATAAGCCTGTAGAAAGGGCGTAAGAGGAGCTGAACAGTTGTCAGGTCAGAGCCGTCTAAGGGACCCCTTGGCGCTCTTGTTTTAGTAAGAGGTCAATGCTGAGAAGGATGAAGAAGCACAAAGGGAGCACTAAGGCTCCCTCAGTCCCAGTGTCTTCTGTCCCGGGGGCAGCTGAGGCATCGACTTGGTATGGGGTAGAGGGAAGGTTCCGGAAGTATCCTTCCTCACATCTAAAGACCTTGTTACCCACTTCCGGGTCCTCGTGTACCCTTGGTTCATGGATAAGGACCTTGTAGTACATAGATGTATTTGTCCCTGTGCCCGCCAAGGGCAGTTTGTATGCCCCACTTGTTTCCACCCGAAGAATTCTGCCTGTTCCCCCAGGTCGCCAGTCAGTCCTCAACACAGGGCTGCTTCGACCTGAATCTGAAGCTATTCCTGCAGTATCCATGCCCGAGCTGCTGTGCTCTGGGCCCCCTCTCTCACACAGGGCCTGCCCTGCTGCCCGATTTGCTTTTCTAGGGTATGTTTTAGTGGAACAGAGAGCTGAGCTAGTCAGGCACACTGTAGCATGTGCTAAATGTTTGCTGAAGGCTGAATGCGTGAGCAGTTCCACAGATCCCTCTGATCCCTTCAGACACCAGGCTCATCACTTTTCCCCTGCCTTGGTGCCCTTCACCTCTCTCCCCGGGGTCCTGTGCCCAGTCATGGGTGTTACGGCCATCCACGTGGCTCTCTGCCTTTGACTCAACAGCGTGTCTCCTCCATGTAGCGCCTGTCCCACCCTGCACTACAGACATGCACCGCCTAAGAAAGCAGCTGACCGCTTTGTTTTCTTACTCCCGTCACCCGGCCCCTCAGCAATCTCTGTATAAACGTAGCCTCGAAAGTGCATGAGGTTCTGCTGTTTCTCCTGTACGCTCCATCCTGCAGAGAACACTGCGAGGGGCCATCTCATATGTGTGACGGCAGCCGGCATCCACCCTGCCTCTCTTAGGCTGTGCTCTGGGAGGCAGCCATGCTTTCTCAAACCTTTCCCATGCCTTCCGCTGCAGGAATGGAACTGCACTCCTTCTTGGGACCTACTTGGCCTCGTGTGACTCAAACCCAGGACAACTCCCACTCCCTCCCTCCCATGCCCTCTCCTTGCTTATTTAATTATTAATTAATTTTGTGTGTGTGTCTATGGTCCACATGAGATGTCTTTTATGTTCTCCACCTTTTTTTTGGAGGCAGAGTCTGTCACTGTCCTTGGATCTTGCTAATTCAGCTAGACTGCCTGGCCAGCAAGCCTCGGAGATTACAGAATGTGCCATCACACTGGCTTTTTATGTAGGTGCTGAGGCTCTGAACTCACGCTTGTACAGCAAGCACTTCACCAACTGAGCCATCTCCCCAGACCACACCTGCTTCTTTTTATTAAGAATAAATATTAATATTTATCATGCTGTCATATCTTGGCCATGTGGCTGTGTGAGAGTGCCTGTACCAGTCTGTGACACAGGGAACTTATCTGGAGTATTAGAAACAATATGCTGAGATCATAGACAACTGGGACGGAATGAGACGATCTGCGTAAAGGGGCTGGAACAGTCGAACATAGCCGTAGGAAATTCTTAGCACATTTTAGTATATATGTATGTGCAATTCCAGAGTCTGCCAAGAGATGGCAGCACTAATTCACTGACTGGTTGACCAGTTAAGACATAGTTTTTTCCTAAGTGTGACCATGGGCACTGATAGCCAAGTTTTGCTAGAACAAAACAATAGTTTCTTCTGGATTAAAATCTTACCATTTCAAAGCCAATTTGGATGCAATGGTGACAGCTTCCAGAATAGTATCATTTCAGCTTAATGACACAAGGTCTCTCAAGTTTGGACTTGAGCGACTGATTTAATGTCTCCATTGACTATGATGTTGGTCCATGATGTTACCATGCTTTCCACGAATAAGGATGGAGTTGGTGTGATGGGTGAAGAGAGGACCGGAAAATGCCTGATAAAGACAGCACCATGGAACCAGAGACCTGGCTCGTCAAGCCATGGATCCTTGACTTTGGAGGACGATGCTGATCTGATGCTCATGACCATGTCCCTACCTTTGCTGTGTGCCAGGAGCTATCCTAGGCTCCTTTGTCTGTTATCTCAGTAAACATTCACAACAGAGCAATATGCTACCTGCCAGCACCATCCCTCTCACAGGCGAGAAGACAAGCAAAGAATGGCCACTCGATTTCCCCGGGGTCACACAGCTTACAAAGCAACGGACACCATGTCCCGTGCCCTCACTTGGTGCCCGCACCTGCTTTCTACTTTGCGGGCCTGTGGGAGCGCTCGAGGTCACTCTGTGTGCGGCTCAGCATGGTTCCAGACACCTGAGTTTGCAGCGAGCAGGAGGATCTGGCCCCAGTCTCTCCCTCCCTCCCTGTTTCAGATAGCCTGGGGAAAAGATTTTACAGTAGGTTATCTTGGGGATGTCTGCAGGACTGTCACATCTGTGGGGACACAAGTTCCTCTCAGGGATCCTGGCAGGACGCTCTTCACGCCATCCTAGCATGTCTTGCACCAAGTGATGCGTCCTTCCGTACAACTGTCCTTAGAGCTGGCTTTTGACTTGTGGTCTCTTCTTCAGGTTCTCCTCTGCCGTGCTGTACCAGGGCCTCATCATGCACGTGGGGGCCACGGGTGGGAACCTCTACCTAGACTTCTTTTACTCTGCTCTGATGGAATTCCCTGCGGCCTTCATCATCCTTGTCACCATTGACCGCGTCGGCCGCATCTACCCAACAGCCATCTCAAATCTGGTGACGGGGGCAGCCTGCCTCATCATGATTTTCATCCCACATGGTAAGTTGTCTGTTTTAATCGCTTCCCCGATAATCGAATCATGGTGATGTGTTGTAACTCCCTGATAAGCTTCTGGAATGAGAACAAAGGCAGGGCGTTTCCTTGGCTAGACTTGAAACAATTTTAGAGTGAAGTATAGCAAACATATACTAGGCACGTTCTAAGTGGATGACTCAATTTGTTAAATATACAGACATCAGGTAGCAGAACCCAGAGACTGGGTGTACTTCCAATACTTAGTGTCCCCACTAATCCTCACTATCAATACCACTGCCTTGCCAGCCACCTTTCCTGACCTCTGTTGCCACAGAGTAGACCAGGTACAAAAGTAGAGCTACCTTGAATGTACTCTTCTGATCCGTCCTTTAGACCAATGAGGCTTGTCTATGTTGCCACGTGGCTGCGTGTACTACATTTTCCTCTTAGCATTGCACTGCTCCTTATAGACACATTGCATCGTGTGATCTCCCCTCCTGATTTTGCTTGCAGTGCTTGTCCATTGGGAGCACAGCTGTGCTACATAGATAAGGTAGATAAGGGTCCTTTGTTCCCTTGGGGACATATCTGTGAGCATACTGTCAGAACACACAGGGACACTTGAGTTTAGCTTCAGTGGACACCTCACAGTTTTCCAAAGATGGCCCGGCCACTTTTCTGCTTCCCCCAGCAACATGGTAATGCTCCTATTGTCTCAGCCCCTCGGTGGCACTTGGTCCCACAAGTTTCCAATGGCAGTTGGGTGGTGGGTGTGAGCATTGCTTCTTAATTCCTACAACCCGAGACAAACCTGGTGCATAGAGGGTCCAGGCAGAGTTCCTCGAGGCAGTTTTAATTTGAGCATATAAATTGCTTTTCACGTTAGAATCAGTAATTCCTAAGAAGGCTGAACTTCTCTCTCCCTGTTTATTGCTGTGCCCTGCAGTGTGAACTTTGTGAGCCACTTTGGCAGTCTCTCATGCAGGTTGCTCTGAGAAAGATCAGAAGGTCTTTTCTCAAGAGTCATTCTGGGCAGGACATGAAAGGTGTGTGTGTGTGTGTGTGTGTGTGTGTGTGTGTGTCTTTGTCTGTCTGGGTTTGTGTGTGTGTGTGTGTTTATGTGTGTGTGTGTGTGCATGAGCAGGGGGAGACCCTGTGGTACCTCTGGAATAAGACCTCCTCTTATCTCTCCTATCTCCCTATTTCTAGATCCCGAGTGAGATTTTTGAATGGTGTGACTTTGGTGCCAGGAGGAGTGCAGAGGGCTGAGGCCATCCTTCACTGCCTATCAGAGCTAGGGCATTGCTGGTCCCAGGACCCTCTGGCCTTCGCGTCTCCCGAGTGCTCTCCTTGGCTCACTGCTATGGCAGTCCCTTTTGTCCTCTATCCATCATTTGAGGGTATTCCAGGCACCTGTGGACCGTAGAGCCCCAGCAGAAAACTGAACAGAGAAGGCCCCTGCTGTGGGCTGACTCCCAGAGAGGAGAGGAGGAGGAGGGATGGGCATTGGCTCCATTGAGATCAGGAGGTCTTGGCAAACCTAAACAGAGTGGGGGGAGAGGCCATCTGGGAGTCTAGGAAAGGGGTGCTCAGGCAGAGCCAGCAGGGGTGGGGACTCAGGGGGCAGAGCCTTAAAGGAACAGTACACATCTGAGTACTTAGTGTTGGACAGTTGGGGAGCAGGCGGCATGAAGTCCAGCGTTAACTGGAGATGGCAAATTTAGCCCAATAGTGATCTCAAATGCTGGTGGCCTTGGCAGGAGTGGTTTAGCTAAACTACAGTGTGCATAGATCCTTGGCTACCCTGGACTGAAGTACAGATAGACTCATCTGTCCTCTCAGGGCAGGGATGCTATCTTGTCCAATGACCTTAATTGGTGTGGACCTTTCATGGTCGGAACAGTGGAGCAGAAACCATTTTGTGGCCACAGGCAAGCAACCTCTGTTCTCTTTGGGAAGTCAGTCAAGTCGGTGTCTGGGGACAGGGCCAAGATGACATGTGTGTAAATACAGAGATCTTCTTAGGGAGGAGACCTGGCTCAGAGCCATGGACACTTGAGCACTGGTGACAAGCCAGGCCAACAGTGGATGACAGGTAGTGATATTCCCCCCCGCCCCCGCCAACATGTAAGATCTTCCTTTCTTTGGTTGGAAATGAGGATTAGGTGGGGGCTTGCTTCAAGGGCTATGTTTATACCACACCTCCTGCACCTCAGGTACCAAGCCAGCAACATCTTCCTGTGTAATAACTAAAAGCCAGGTTTTCACTGCTATGGGCAGACTGGTCATTTGCATCATACCTAAGTCCCACAGCAGCCCACAGACTGTGTTTGTTCATTCCATGGGGGCTCAGCAAGCCAAGGCATGGGTAAATACATAGCTTATTTCTGTTTGGCATGGCTGGTGGAGCCAGGACAGATTTGAGCCATTCAATCTTTCTTATGCACTTGGAACCTTCCTGAATATGTCATTAGCAAGTCCTCAAATCACACGGACATCAGTTTGCTTCTCCAGGTGGAGAGGATTATTTCTTTGCCTCTTCCTGTTTTCCGGGGTCCTAGCCAGCACAGCCCATTCCCAGTTTCTTTGCTGTCGACTTCAGCTCATGCAGGGAACATCCTTGCTCCAACCATCTGTTTGCTTCTCCCTAGAGCTGCATTGGTTGAATACCACCCTGGCTTGTCTGGGCCGTATGGGAGCCACCATTGTGCTGCAGATGATCTGCCTGGTGAATGCTGAGCTGTACCCTACATTTGTCAGGTGAGGCCACAAATGGGGACACTGAAGTAGCCACCTGACAGCCAGGCAGAAAGCAGCATCTTCTAAGACATTTCTGGGAGATGCCTCCAAGGCTGGGTCACTGTAATAGTTCCTTTCTTTTCTGTACCAAATACTGGACCAAAGCAACTAAAGAAAAGAAAGGTTTACTCTGGCTCACAGTTCAAGGGGCTACAGTTCATCATGGCAGGGAAGGTGTGACTTGCCAGAGTGGGAGGCTGTCTGGTCACACTTGCCTTGGCAGCCAGAAAATAGAGAGTAAACAGGAAGTGGGAGCAGACTATAAAACCAAGGCCCACTCTTAGTGACTCAGGTCCTCGTCTATAGAGAGATGACTAGTGAGGTAATTTTCCTGTGATTGGGTCATCTCTGTGGTTGTTGGGTTGCGGTTCTTGATATGTTTTGCATATCAGCCCCTCCTCCCATACCGGACTTGTATGTATCACCTTCCATTCTGAAGGCTGCTTTTCCACTCTGGGGATTGCTTTCTTGATGAACATAGCTTGTAAGGTTTCACATAGTCCAACATCTCTTTCACTTTTGCTGTCTATGCTTTGGTGTTTGTTTGTTTGTTTGTTTTCTTAAAGTCTCATTTACACAGAGTGACATTGACTTTTTCTAGAATACAATTTGATGAGTTTGGGTGATGTATGTATAGTGCGTACATATACATTTATGTATATCACTCTTCAACTCTTGTCCCAACCAAAATAGAGCATATTTCCATAGCCCCCACCAAGTTTCTTCATACCGCCTCACATCAAGTCTCTTATAGATTCCTTTCTGCCTGCATAGGTTTGCCTCCTCTGGACCACCAGCAAATGAAAGGTCACAATACGGGGGCCTTTGTCTGGCTCCTGTCACTAATTATGATTAGTATTAGTAGTCACCTCACTGTGTTTGTCAATGCCTTGTTCTTTCCTGAAAAGTCTTCCAAAATGTGAATGTCCTGGTTCCCGCCTCTCCATCAGGAGGCAAGGATAATGAGGCAGCGGCTGTCAACGTCCATGGGGAGCCTTTGAATGGATTCGTGTTTTTTATTTGACTTGGGTGAATACAGGGCTGGAATTGCAGGGGCAGACTTAGATATATATGTGTTTAACTTTATTTAAAAAAAAAAGAACAGTAAACCTACCTTTCCAAAGATACTGTGCCTTTTTTATCCTCCAGGCCTGTTTGAGGATGGAGGTCAGGTTTTGATGTGTTCACTTTGAGGTCCTCTTGGGAGGCAGAGGCTTCATGGCAGCTTTACTTTTCCTGGATCCTGATGAGGCTCAGTGTCTGTGCACGAGCTCACTGCCACCACGAAGATCTTAGTTTTTAGAGTTACTTAAAACACATGTATCGTGTATATGTGTATGTGTGTGTGTGTGTGAGAGAGAGACAGCTTGTGTGTAGAAGTCACATGACAACTTGCAGAAAGCTCTTCTCTCCTACCACATGGGTCTTGGGGATCAAACTTAGGTTATTAGACTTGGCAGCAAGCACCTTTACCTTCTGATCCTTATCTCCAGCCCTAAGATCTTAACTTGAAAAGATTATTTTAATTGTGAAAGTAACTACTTCATTTGAATTTTTTTTTTAAAAAAGGACATTATCCTAACCTGCCCTTGGCTAGCATTTGGCTTTTCCCCCTTGTAATAAGTTATTTCTTCTCCATTTGTTCTTGTGAAAGTATTGAGGAATATTCCAGCTATCCAGTTCCATTAAGAGCTGCTGCTCAGTGAGACAGAAGACACAGACAACTCAGCCTCCTCTTTCATTTCTTTGGCCAATTCCTTTATTAAAAGAACATATCTTAAACTCTTGTTTGCAAAAAAGTTGCTTGATCTGAGTACAAGGAGATGAAGGCGAATTAAGGCAAAAACTTTTTTCCAGGGCTAGATAATGAGACCCCCGTCTCAAAAAACTAAAACCAAAACAAACCAAAATGAAAACAAAACCCAAAACAAATGAGAACAACAATTAACCAAGGGGGAGGCATCTTCTGTGTTAGTTCTTTTGAGCCCAGATTCTAAAAATGAAATAGCCAGGACAAACAAGGCCAGGACAAACAAGTCTACTGTCATGGCTACCCAGACCCAGAGATACAGTCAAAGGTGCTGTGCGTTGCTGTAACAAAATGCCTGAAATAGTCAACTTTTAAAGGGAACTTTTAAAAGGGAAAGGTCTATGGTCACTTGACCCTGTCGCTGTGAGGTTGGGGCTCAAGATAACAAAAAATACCATGACCAGAATGTGTGGCCAGGAAGCTAAATAGAGAGAAGGAAGAGGAAGGACTGGGGTTCCCATCGCCCGCTTAAGGTATACTCCTGCTAACTCAACTTCCTTACATTAGATCCTACCTCCTAAAGGTTCCATTATGTCATTATAGCACCACCACCCAGTGACCAACTGCGTAGTAACACCCAGGCTTATCTGAACACCTCCCTAAACAACAGCAATTGCAAAGTGTCTGGCCCTCTATGGAGGGGTGGTACCTTCCTGAGTGCCCCTTTCCACTGTGCACTGGGTGATGAGCATTCACAGAAAGTAGACAAGGAAGCTGGATGGCCAGAAACAACCTTAAACCTGATGCCTATGCATACACAGCCATATGAGTTCCGGTATCTACAGTTAAGTGAGTCATGCACAGATGGTAAAAGGCACTTGTGGCCACCCATCCCTTGTAAACGTTCCTGATTCAAAGATGGACTATCTGAACCACAAAACCCTTACTCACAGCGGGGTCTGAGCCAAGCAGCTCTCTTTACCTTCTGAGCATTGATGTTGATACCAGGCATCGCCTGATATGAGTCTGGGTCTTCTAAACTTAGTCACACACAGATATTGCGTTCTCTTCCCAAGCGACAACACATCACAGCCCCGGGACAGGAGTGGGGCAGAGCTAGAGTTTAAGTCAGAGAATATGTGTGTGTGTTCAACTCCACTGGGGCCCTGAGCTGGCCTCGAGGAGTGTGAGGGCTGAGCATAGGAGATACAATTACAGAGGCAGGCTGTCTTTTTCCGCTGCTGGAGTGGTGGTTAGCCCATACCTACCTCGGTGCTTGCCTGCCACCGTCTTTCACACAGCTCTTCCCTAGAGCTGTGGTTTTGAGGGGCTGAGCGCTCACCCCCGATCTTGTGCCTGCTCAAGGATGCTGCAGACACCTTGGAGCTGAAACATGAACCTGCCCCGCTGGGTCTCTGTGTCTTTCCAGGAATCTTGGGATGATGGTATGCTCTGCCCTGTGTGACCTGGGTGGGATCTTCACCCCCTTCATGGTGTTCAGGCTGATGGAAGTTTGGCAAGCTTTGCCCCTCATTTTGTTTGGTAAGACTTCATGGGCTGTTCCCTGCTTCAGGCCTGGTGGAGGGCATTATGGGAACACTCAGCAGCTGCTTGCAGAGTGGGTGTCGAGGATGGGGCATGGGCTTCAGCTAGCTGTCTCCTGAATCTTTCTGCCATTTCAGGAAATAGTAAGATGTAACTCCCATGGAGCAGCTAGAGAGTTCCATCTTGTGCCTCCAGAATCTCTCAGCCCGTCCTGCAGTCTACAGGCTGCTGGTCTTTTGATGTAATCTCCTGCTTTCTTGTGCATTTAATTTCTTCTTGTAAATTTATTTTTATTTCATGTACAGTGGTTTGCCTGTGTGAGGGTGTCAGGTCCCCTGGAACTGGAGTTACAGACAGTTGTGAGCTGCCATGTGGTGCTGGTAATTGAGCCTGGGTCCTCTGGAAGATGGTTTACTGCGGAACCATCACTCCAGTCCTGTGCATTTAATTTCTAATTGGTATGCATTGAGCATGTCATTGCTAGGGGTATGATGGTGTCGAGCGATTATCCCTTTCTGAGTGTGGTGGTGCTCAGCTATCATCCCAGCACACTGGAGACCATGGGAAGATAACCACAGAACTAAGGACTTACACGGGCTGTATGTGAGACCCCGTTTCAGAGAGCAAGGTGGAGAAGGATGTAAGGAGACACATGGGAATCCACATTCTGTTTCCTCTTTGCTGATAAACTGGACTGGAGAAGGAGGATAGGAATACCTTTTCTGTCCCCCAGCCTAGAGAAGGAGGGGCCTAAGACATGCTCATCCACCAGCAGAAGGCTAAGTGTCTGGTTGTGTGCAGAAAGATGCCATGCCTGGCACAGGCAAAAGCAGGGAAAAAGGAGGGAGAGAGTTAGAGAATGGATTGGGAGGGAAGGAAGGAAAGAGTAACAAGTAGGGCACATATAGGTTGGCCATGCTCTCCAGTTCTGCCTCCACCCATCTCTCTACTTATACACCTACGTACCTGTCACCTCTGTATCTATCTATGTATGCTTCTATTAGCTATCTTTTTCTTTCATCCTTTATGCCTGTGTATCTATCATCTGTCTATCTATCCTATCTATCTATCTATCTATCTATCTATCTATCTATCTATCTATCTATCTATCTATCTATCATCTACCTTTCATCTGTAATCTATCACCAATCAACCAACCATCCATCTCTCTCCATCTACCTTCCTATCATCTGTCATGTATCTATCATCAATTAACCCATCATCTTTCTTTCTCTCTCTCTCTCTCATTTATGTATTTATTATCTCTCTATATAATCTGTCTATCAATCAATAAATATATCATCTATCTGTCATCAATCGATATATCATCTAGCTATAATTAATCTCTATCTATCTATCTACCATCTATCACTTAGCTATCTACCATCTATTTATCAGTCATCTATCACCATCTGTCTATCTATAATAACAATTTAAAACAGATATTTACATTTTTCTCAAGGTACTCAACTTCACAAATCCCACGATGCTTAAATATTAGCTACTTTGGAATTTCATGCTTCTGTAGAAGGAAAATGAAGGCAAATATTGCCTTGTCTTTCCCTAAATATCCCATTGTTTCCAGTTCTTTCCTAAATGTTCTTGATAACTTTCAAAGATAAACAACATGTCTTCCCCACCCTCTCCGGCTCACTGTCCTCATGCAGGGGCATGAGTGTGTTCTAACACTCTTCCTTAAACTCTGTTTCATTTGTAGGGGTTTTGGGCCTGACTGCTGGGGCCATGACGTTTCTTCTTCCAGAGACCAAGGGTGTGACTTTGCCTGAGACTATTGAAGAAGCAGAGAACCTACGGAAGGGGTGAGGGCTGTGGTGCCGGAAGGGGAGGCGTGGTCTCCTCCTCTATAAAAGGTCACAGCATCACTGCCCACTCTCACTTACTCTACTCTAAAGGTTGGGGAGAGCTTTCCAGATGTTTATGGTTTTGGAAGGAACTCCAGAGATGCTGGAGATGAGAACCGAACTCAGCTGCTGAGCTCTGCAAGGAAAGCAGAAACATAGACCCGGCTTCTTAGTGGTCAGTTTGTCCCATGCTGCATCAGGGGTAGTGGCAATTGTCCCATGCTGATTCAGGGACAGTGGACAGTTGTTCCATGCTGCATCAGGGGCAATAGGCAGCTGTCCCACACTGCATCAGGACCACAGGGTAGTTGTCCCATGTTGCTTCAGGGACAGTGAATAGTGGTCACGTGTTGTATCAGAGACAGCTGGCCTTTGCTGGTCATGCCAACTGCCACAGCACCAAGATCTCTGGCCCACCTGACTTTTGAACATCTTTAGAACTAGTCTCTTGCCCTTATTAGAAATTGTTGGGTCAGATTTCTTAATGGCTTTCTGTACAAAGAATATTAAGTCAGTAATGGGAGGAGGAAAGAAAAAAAATGCCAGGTAAGAAAGTCTTTCTGGCTCCATTCACAACTCTGTTGCCTCTGTGTAAGAGAGAGAGAAAGACTATGGGAGCCATAAGGGTCCTGGGCTTAAAGTCAGACATTCTCATATGCTTTGGGGTCTACCATTGAACCCTTGGCTTCTAATGAGTCCAAGGGCTGCCATGGAAACCCAGGGAGCCCACGCGGGTTTGTGGGACTGACCTGTTTTCAGCTATCTCCCAGGTGTCCAGCCAGCCTCCTGCAGCTTGTGTGGTTAGCTCGGTGCGTCTCAAAACTTAGGACACAGAAACAGAAGAGTTGGTCTCTCTCTCTCTCTCTCTCTCTCTCTCTCTCTCTCTCTCTTTTGATTTTTTTTGATAGAGTCTTTCTATGTAGCTCTGGCTGGCCTAGAATTCACTGTGTAGACCAGACTTTCCTCAAACTCATAGAGATTCCCCTGCCTCTGCCTCCTGAGTGCTGAGATTAAAGGTACACAACTGTGCCTAGTGGTCCTTTTCTTCCTTCCTTCCTTCCTTCCTTCCTTCCTTCCTTCCTTCCTTCCTTCCTTCCTTCCTTCCTTTTTCTTTCTTTCTTTCTTTCTTTCTTTCTTTCTTTCTTTCTTTCTTTCTTTCTTTCTTTCTTTCTTTCTTTCTTTCTTTCTTTTAGTTTTTTGAGACAAGGTTTCTCTGTCGCTTTGGTGCCTGTCCTGAAACTAGCTCTTGTAGACCAGGATGGCCTCGAACTCACAGAGATCCACCTGCCTCTGCCTCCCGAGTGCTGAGATTAAAGGTGTGCGCCACCACCACCCTGCTCCTTTTTTTCTTTTATTAAGAATTTTTTTTAAATATAATCTTTTCTTATTTTACATAGCTATCCCAGTTCCCACTCCTTCCCCTCCCCCTCTACCTCTACCTCTCCCTCCCACCTCCCCATCCACTCCTCAGAAAGCATAAGGTTTCCCATGGGGAGTCAACAAAGTCTGATACTGCACTTTGAGACAAGACCAAGGCCCTTCCCCTATATCTAGTTTGAACAAGGTGTCCCTCCAGAAAGAATGTGCTCCTAGATGCCAATTCAAGCACTAGGAATAAATCCTGGTCCCACTGCCAGTGGCTCCACGGACTGTCCAAGCCTCACAACTATCCCCCACATTCTGTGGACCTAATTTGGTCCTATGCAGGTTACCCTGCTATCATTCCAGAGTCAGTGAGCTCTCACTAGCTTAGGTAAGCTGTTTCTGTGGGTATCACCATCACGGTCTTGACCCCTTTGCTCATATTATCGCTCCTCCCTCTCTTGGGCTGGTCTCAGGTGGCTCAGTCCAGTGCTTCATTGTGGATTTCTGCATCTGCTTCCATCAGCTGCTGGTTGAAGTTCTATGATGACAGTTAAGGTTGTCAGCAGTCTGACTACAGGGCGCGGCTTTCCTTTTGATTTAGAAAGTGAGCCTAGGAGTTAGTTTAAGTTCTGCCAGTGGTGCCCCAGAGGTAGGTGCCCTCTGAACCTTGCTGTGAGATGTTCTGGGGTTTTCAGCACCAGTTAGGGACATCGGTTTAATGCTGTGCACTGTTTCTGTTAGGTGGTGACCTCCTTTTTTTTTTTTGTTCCAATAGGCAGAAATATATAGCTGATGTTCTGTTATCAGACTTTAACCAGATTCTTCATGATTTATTGATAGTACGTGGTCATCCTTTAAGACCCTTGTAGGATACTTCAGTCCATCTGCTCCTGTCCTGTAGGGCAGGCTGACACTCCTGACTGGAACCCTGCCTTGTGCAGCCTTCCTTCTCTTTGTTCCATATGGAAACAGGACGCAAGCCATTTGTGCTAACCGTTATCTTTGTCTATTGCTGCTCTCTCTGCTTTGAGACAAGGCTGCATTTTTTCTTTTCAACAGGACATCTCCCTTTTTTATTTGTTGACAAATTTATACACGTAATTAATGTATCTTGATCTGCTCCACCCCCAACTGTCTGTCCCAACACTTCCTCCGTGTACTCATAAGGCATTTCCTGCCCCTCATGCTGTCTTCTGTTCTTTTTGTTTGTTTTGTTTTTGGTACCCCATCTTTTTGAGAGTTTTATCCCTGGGCAGAGGGACTAGGCAATGTGTTTCCCCACCTCCTTCCCAGGTCCCAATGACAAACTAAGGTTTGATTCTACCAAAATTACTCTGGGAATAATAAATTTATTAGGCTTGCTGGCAGATCCTGGGTCAGGGGTTATAAGTGAGGTCATGGGTGACTCCAAAGCAGCAGCATTGGAAAGTCAGTGCTAGCATGGATGGAGGACCTCCTTTTAGGATGCCCCAGTATAGATAGCCTAGTCCCTCCTTGAGACCCCAAGCATGTGTAATCAGGGCAGGGCTGCATGCAACCTGCTGGGAGGAGTGACTGGATCCTGAGTAGAGGGTCTGATGGTCCTCCCCATACCCTCCTCCTTGGAGGGAATGTCAATAGTCCCAGCTGTGATGTTCTTTGCAGATACAGCTGTCTGATGAAGATAGTGGTTGTTCTGCTTCGAGGATAGTACTGTGCAATACCCATTAAATCCAATTAGTGCTGCCTGTTGGAATGCTGACTGACCTTGTTGGCTTGATCTTGTTCAGGTCTTGTATGGGTAACCATAGCTGCAGTAAACTCATGGGTGCAATGGCCATGTCCTGTCCAGGAGACAGCACTCTTTGCTAGCACTCTTCCCCATCCTTGGCCTTTTATTCTTCCTGTTCCTGCTTATGCCTTATTCCCCAAGCCTCAACATTGCAAGTTTCTTTATCAAGATGTTGGCTGTTAAGCTGAGCAGGATGGCTCATGACTTAAGACACTGAGGCAGACTCATCCACATGGTGACTTTGAGGCCAGTATTTCTACATAGTGCATGACAGGGCCAGCAAGAGTTATATCACAAGACCCCATGTCAAGTATCAGACAAGCAAGATGTGGATTGTTTATTTACTAACTGTAGTTTTTATTTATGGTTGCCACAGGAAATCAAAGGCCAAAGAAAACAAGATTTATCTTCAGGTCCAAACAGGCAAACCTCCAGAAATCTGACAGGGACACTGTGCCAGGACCTGAGTAGCAGAGAGAAAAGGGGTCTTGCCACTTGGAGAACTCCCAGAAGCCTTTGCCTTCCCATACTCTTCTATGTCGCCAACTTCCAATGAATACCAACCCTAAAGGGTTTTGTGAAAGTGCATCGTCTGGTT
Organism: Ondatra zibethicus; assembly: GCA_004026605.1. Taxonomy (NCBI): domain Eukaryota; kingdom Metazoa; phylum Chordata; class Mammalia; order Rodentia; family Cricetidae; genus Ondatra; species Ondatra zibethicus. The sequence continues at coordinate 162,827 of PVIU01000573.1, read as the reverse complement.
TCTTTTGACTCCCGAAATGCCCTGATTGTCTCTGGCCTGTCTGTCTGTCTGTCCTGGTGGGAGTTCCTGGTACTGCTGATGCATATAGTTCATTCCTTAAAGCAGTGGACCCCAAGAGGCCATCAGAAAACACCTACATTTGCATTATAATTTGTAACAGTAACAAAATTATAGTCACGAATTATCAAGGATAATAATTTTCTGGTTGGGGGGGGTCACCACAACATGAGGAACTGTATTAAAGTTTCACAGCCTTAGGAAGGTTAAGAACCACCGCTCGTTTTGAAGGTGCGTGGTCTGTAAGCATGGCCACCAAAACAGGCCTCTGCTTTCTGTAGCAACTGCTGCATTTGTCTCTGAAGGAAGCCACCTTTGCACATGTAAGTATTTACATTGTCAAAAGCATTTTAACTGGGGATGGCTTGGAAGGCAGTTAATGTTTTAAAATGGCAGTTCCCAGTCTTGTTTAGCACATGCGATGAAGACAGCCCTGATGCATATTGCTATGACCTTTTTTTAAAAATATTTTTTATGGTTTATTTAACTTTATTTAATGTGCATTGGTGTGACGATGTCAGATCCCCTGCAACTGGATCTTCAGACAGTTGTGAACTGCCATATGGATGCTGGGAATTGAACCCAGGTCCTCTGGAAGAGCAGTCAGTGTTCTTAACCACTGAGCCATCTCTCCAGCCCCGTACTATGACCTTTTGAGAAAGACATTTCTCCCACCTATGTTTTTGGAACGGGTTGTTCTGCACTGCTTCTGTTTTTGGTTCTTATTGGTAAGGTCAGAGGGTGAATTTATAATATTCAGTATAATATTACAGTGAGAAGGAGCTCATTTTGTCTGGAAACTAGACTTTGGGTTGTACGCGAGCTATGTGGGCTCATGTCTATTGTAGATAATACCAGCAGCATCAGGTAGAAACTGAAGGCAGGAGGCTGGATTAACTGTCCGGAAGGAAAAGAGATGAGGCATTAGGATAAAACCTAGGATGATGAGAAAGAACAAGTAATTCTTAAACATGGAGAACTAGGAGACTGCTGGCAAACATACAGACATGAGCCCTGTGTACGCCTCTTCTCACCAAGCCGCTCATAGGACGAAGCGATGTGTTTCTGTCCCTCCAACATGCAAATCTGGTAGAAAACATGCCTGCTTTTAGAAGGAAATTCAGTCCTGCTCAGCAATTCATTGACCTCAATGTGCCAGGTACTCAGTGTTGGTCTTCGGAAGAGCTGTGTTGTGTTTCCATTTTGAGGCGGTTGGGGAGGGCATTTATTATCATTATATAAAAAGAAGGGAATTTCTACCTCATTCCCAAGGTGGAAGACTTATCCTAGCTTCTCATGGCCATGGTATGTCCTTACATGTAAGTGCCCATGCGTGTTCTGTTATACACATGTGCATAAGTCAGGATAAACAATATTCTATAGGGGCTTGTTTTTGTTCCCTTGCTGGGCATGGCCACCATTGTCTCCTGATGGTGACTTCCCAGCACCCTTGGACTGTTGAATTGTCCATGGTCTCTATCATGATTAGGCATTAAAAAATGTGTATTGTTTGCTTACTTATTTGTTTATTTATTTTGAGATAGAACCTTATGTACATCAAGCTGGCCCTGAACTTGCTATGTAGTTGAAGGTGACCTTGAGCTTCAGCCCTACTCTCCTCCCTTCACTTCCCTTGTGCTGGGTGGGATTGCAGGCCTGCACCACCTTGCTCAGCTTTCTGTAGTGCTGGGGATGGAGCCAAGGGCTCCCTGCATGCTACGCAAGCATTCTACTAGCAGGGCTACATTCCTAGCCCATGGTTGGGCATCTTAAAATTTCTGGCTATGGGCTTGGAGGGATAGCTCCATGGTTTAAAACACTTGTTGCTCTTGCAAAGGACGAAAGATCTGGGTTCAATTCCCGGCACCCACATTGTTTCTTACAACCCTCCTGACTCCTGTTCCAGAGGACCCGACACCCTGTCCTGGCCTCTGCAGGCACCAGGCATGCACATGGTGCATGCACACACATGCAGGCAAAATACTCATATGCATAAAATTAAAAAAAATCTGTAAAAAATGCTGTCTTGTATTATTTTATTAAAAGAAAAAATTGAAGATTTCTAAAGCTTTGGATGGTATTATAATTTAGGATGTCATTTGGTGGGAGGAAGGCAAGCGACATTAATAAAAAGGTGTTTCACATGAGAGAATTGCAAGAGTGAGAAAAAAGTCAGCAGTTAAATGAAGAGGCATCTGTTTTCACAGAAGAGCACAGAGCCACAGAGCAAACCATAATTTGCTAAAATAGGATTCTAAGAAGGGGTATTGTGACTAGACTTTGGGACAAAAAAAGAAGAAGAAGAAGAAGAGTTCATGAAAGCAGGCAAGTGTTTTTGCCAAAGAGCAAGGCCTCAGAGTTATCCAGGGCAGTGTTAAAAAGACAGAGATGCCTAAATAAGGAAGGCTTCAGATGGTCAAGCAGAGACAATTTCAGCATCGCAAAGACAGTAATTATGGTCACTAGGAATAAGTTTGGGTCTATTAAAAGAACAACAACACTTACAGAGAACAGATAATAGAATTTGTGCCAAAGAAAATGTACCCATGAGCTTCTATAACGTTTATAAACTGTTCTATCCATTCAGCCCAACTGGCATGGGCCTTGTGCTGGGGATTGACAACACAACTAATAAGCACACACAGTTAAGAGGTGAAAGAGGAACAATTAAAACCTGCCTAAGGTGGACATGTCTGTGGTCTTATCATTTTCTGTTAAGTGTGTTGGCTACCCAAAACTGCAGTGACCTAAGAACCAAGGTGAAAGATTTCAGGGTCTCCTTCTGATCAAAGCTGACAGGTTTGGAATAGAGAATATGAGCATCCTGGCCTGCAGGCTGAGATCCTACAGGTAGCAGGCTCTGGAGAGACAGGCCATCACCTAGACGGTCACTTGCAATGTCACACTCTTAAATCACAATGCGTGGTTGGGAGCTGTGGCATGGTGTGGCGGTCAGTGTGAACTATCAGCTTGTCAGAATTTGGAATCATTTGGAGGGTGGCCTGGGTATGCCATGAGGGAGTGTCTCGATTACACTGAGCCGGAAGAGCCGTTTGAATTATAGGTAGGCTTTTCCCGAGGCTGGGCAACCTGCATTGTTAAAAGGCAGAAAGAGGGCCGAGTGTTAGTGTCCATCCCCTCCACTTCCTGATTGTGGATGTGGTGTCCGCAGCTGCTTCAAGCTCCTGCTGTCTCGGCTTTCTGTCATGGTGGACAGAACCTTGAACCATGAGTTAAAGTAAACAAAGCCATCTCCCCTTAACTCGTGTTTCTCACAGAAAAGGGAAAGAAACAAAGAGATGTAAAAAGTAAACAAACAAACAAAATAATGAAAATACACTTAAACATTTTAAAGATTTATTTTTATCATTTTAAGTTATGTATCTCTTTTTTTAAATCATATTTTAATTGTGTGGCTATGTGAATACAGATCCCTTCAGAGGCCAGAGAGGGCATCAGGTCCCCTGGAGCTAGAGTTAACAGGTGGTTGTGAGTCACCCAACATGGGTGCTGAGAACTGAACTTGGGCCCTCTAGAAAAGCAATATATACTCTTTATTGCTGAGCTATTGCACCAGCCTCTGAAAATCTACTCTTAATGGACACTACTCCTTAGTTCATTCTAAGCATCCTGAAATTACAAACCATCTCCTCCTACTTTGTGTACTATTCTAATCCTGTCAATTACAGGTGTTCCACAGTCTTCCTAGAGGATTGCTCCCACAACCTCTCTCCCTTTGCTGGGTCCCTAAATCTGTAGATGCTCAAGATCCTAGGAAGACAATGTATTTGCACGTAAACATATCTTAATCTAGATTACCCAATACAAAATATAATTTAAGTATTTTGTGAAACATTATTAGATAGTTCTGTTATAGGACATGCTGACAAGCCTGGACATGTTCAGCACAGACACAGACACAGGTCTAACTGAAGAATAATATCAACCATTTGTGGCTGGTCAAGTCTCCACAAGTGAAATTGGTTTATATAATGGACCAGTTGGGTAGTCGATGCCCCGAAATGACAGAACTATTAACCTGAATCCCTATAGCCACAGGCCCCCATCTCACTTTCCACAGCTCAGAGATGGTCACTTCAGGTTACAATGCAGAATTGAACCAGCCGTGGCTCTGATATATCCAGGGGAGCCTGCTTGGTGAGAACATGTCACCATGGACGTAAAAACCATGACCTTAACTATCAAACTGGGAAGTAATCATCAGAGATAGACACTTAGGACATTTCCCCTGCCCCTGTATTTGTATGTTGCTGTGCAGACGCATCTGTGTGCACACACGTCCATGTGTTGTTCTTCAGGGGTTGTCTGTCTTTTTCTCCCTTCATGTATATGCATGTGGTGGTGGTTGTGTGTTTGTATGTGTGTTTGTTTGTGTTCAAATGTGATGGGTGCGTGCTCATGCCTGTGGAGGCCAGAGATTGATGTTGGGAGTCTTCCTTGACAACTGTCCCACCTCATTCTCTGAGGAAGGGTCTGTCATCAAGCTCAGAGCCTGTCTCAACAGCCAGCTTGCCTTTCTCCACCTCTGCTTTCCAAAGCTGCAACCACAGGCAAGCTTGCACACCCACCAGCATTTTCGTGGGTTCTGGGTATTCAAACTCTGGTCTTCTTGTTTGTATGGCAAGTACTTTAGCTGCTGAGTCCTCCTCCTGGCCCCTGCCTTATTTTTTGAGTCTCCCATTGGCTTGGAGCTTGCCCACCAGGCCAGGATGACTTGCCAGTGAGCTCCAGGGATCTGCTAGTTACCACATCCCAGCACTGAGATTACAAGCATGTGCTACCATACCTGCTTTTGGTGGCTTCTGGGGATTGAACTCGTCGGGTCCTCATGCTTACAAAGAACATGTTTTACTGACTGAGCTATCTTTCCAGTCAACGTATTCTTTTTCCTTAAACAAACGGAAATAATCTTTTGATGTTCATTAACTGATTATACTTAGCCAAACAGGTTAACAAGAAGTCAAAAACCCTTAACCCAGAGGCTGAGAGGGAAGGAAAGGAGGCAAAATGAAGGTGAAATGCCTACAAACAAAACCGAAGGTGCCTAGAAATACTGCCTGGGGATTTGGGAAAAAGTTTCGGACCTCCAGTCTTAAGGAACTGGGAGATATTAGACAACTGTTTCTCTTACAGTTTGGTAACCACAAACCATCTGTTTTTGTTCAAAGTTGAAGACACATCCATTGCATCTCAGTCAGCCTGGCCCGTGCTGCTCAGGGGTCCAGACTAAAGGCTGCCCTCTCTGGGTAAAGGACAAGCGAGACCAAAGACTGATGTCCTCCCATGTGCTGACGTGAGATCTACAGGAGATTTTGAAACTCTTTTCCCCGATGTCTGTGCTCTGAGGACAGTGTGTGGTTCCTGCTGCAAATATAACGGAAGTGGCCAGAGCACATGCGAGGGCCACAGTGACAGTGGGGGCAGCCTCCAGGGAACAGCAGCCCAGAGGACATGAAAGCCTTGGTAATTAGAGAAATCCACCAGTCCAAGGCAATCAACGAATCAATGATTCATTTAAGAGTGCTGAATAGAGATTTCTCAAGAACAGCAACGAAAAATATGCTTGCCTCAATCTTTGAGCTTTTACAGAATTAATCATCCCTGTGAGTTTGCAGGAATAGTTTCCTGCTGCCTCTTCTACATTTGTTTTATCTCGAGTCAAGGCCAAAATGAAAGAATATTCTGCCTCAGGAAATGTTTTCTCAAAGATTTATTTATTTGTGTTGTGTGTGTATCTGTGTATGTGTATGCAGTGACACTAGTCCTCTGGCCCCAGCCGCTAACCTCACTTTGCTGCAAGCCCTTATTTATCTGTTGTGCATCCGGGACTAGAGCAAATCAAACCTTCCTTCCAACACTTGCCCAGTGCGTTCAGGGCCTAGCAGAAGCCCTGATAAGGGCAGGGTCGGGGTATATATGAATATACAGCTTTTCAGGGTCTGGTTTTACTCATGTCCTATGTTCCATCACCTCTGCTACTTTAACACTAGGTACCACTCTAAGGCCAGGTCCTCATCAGTTCTGACTTAAAGCCATATAAATTAGGAGCTTAGAAGATGGAAGTGTATGTGGCAAATTTGGAAAATGTACCTTCAGGAGTTATGTCCCTGTAAGTTGTCCCTAATGAACTCATTGACTGCCCTTGGGTGGATTGTTCTTTTTTTTTGCTTTCATCTCCATAGAAGGGTTGATTGATCTTTGGGCTAAATGTGTCACCTTATTTCTCTCTTGTGTCCCTGGGACAATCAGACAATAATAAAACAGATGACCAAAGTAATACTGGGGAAAGACAGTCTCTAAAGATGACAGAGATGTGGGAGTATGTGAACGCACCTCCATCCCCACAGCTAATTTTAGTAATTATATAACTATTTCCTTAGTTTTTGGAATAGAGAATATTATATACTTATGTTATGATTACTGAATGGATATGGAACCTTTTTTTCCTACTAAGGAAGGTTAATAAGAAGAGTCAGTTCATCTGAAAGTCTTCTCTCCGGGACCTTTCTTGCCCCCAGCATATCCAAGAAGATGATTGTGAAACTATAGAAGAGTCATCTTTCCTGGGGACATTTGAGCAACTATGCTCTGTGCTCTGCTGGACAGTTTGAGGTACACAGAAGAAGTCCTAAAGTAAATGGGGAATTCTCTACACTGCCCACATGCCTAGCCCACTCCTGCCGGCTGCCTGAGCTGTGGGTTTCAGGTGGAAGCCCAAAGCGTTGGAAGTAGGACTTGCCAAGTCACCACCCTGCCCCTTCCCCCAGTACCTCTTTATCTTCTACTTACACACTCACATGGCACAAGGACTCGGCACATTAGAGCCTTGCTTGATCATTTATAGAGCTTTATTTAATTGGGGTTGCCTGCAGAATTCCCTGGAGTCAAGTCTGAAAGGGTCTTGGGAGTAGTTCTTTGTCCTTAAGTTAATCATTCCCAGGGTCCCTGTCGGACAAGAGAACAATGATTCTCTTGTGTCCACAACGGGAAATCTGTATTTTAGGAGGGATTTTAGCAGAGAGGAGCGTGCCTCCATGCCTGGCCTTTTCTGTGAATACTGGGTTCTACACTCAGGCCTCACACTCCTATGTAAGCGCTTAACTGACTGAGCATCTCCCCAGTCCATGTCTTTTCTTACACAGCCTTTTGTTTCCAAGCAATGCCTCCCGCAGAAGAGCCAGAAACCCATGACCTACAGACTCTGGTTGTCGAGACTTGGCAGACATCAGTCTAACTCAAGACACCATGCCTGGGTCTCTCACACGATTGAATGCTGGAGTCTTTTCTTGGAAGAGTGAAGGAAATTGTAGGAAAATACCTGGAAAGATACAGTCTGGTGGAACCTCCACACGAGGAGCAAACACCTTCCTTCTGCTGGGAGCTCACTCTACAGCCAGACAGGCCCCCAGCACAGCAAACAACGAAAGCAAGCAGATCTTGCTGCAGCTCCCATCCCAGAACCAGCTGGTAGAGGGCTTCATAGTTTACGTAATCAACGGTGGTCACATCAACACTGCTGGCAAGTGCTTGCTTTTAAAACATAGTCATTTCTGGGCTAGAGGAATCCTCCAGCCATCGTTGTCAGCACCACTGATGTCGCAGCACGTGCAGGCCATGATCTTTCCTTTCCAAGAAACTGGAACCTCTGTTTCCCCAGAGGAAGCTGGGGAAGGAGCATGTCACTCACAGACACACCTCAGTCATTGTCTCTGTTGGATCTGAGTGGGTGGAAACATGTGGCCCATGCCATCGATTGGCTTCTTAGTTCTTGATGATTATTGGATTATTGGGTCAGCTGAATCAGCACTGCTTCCCAGCGCTGCTAAACATGCTTGCTTGAGTTTCCAGCAGCTCAGGAGCCCCGAGCAGACCGTCCTGCATCTCTCCTCCCAGATAGGCAGTTGATTACGGTGGTTCATTTGCTTCCATCTGATAAGAACTTGGAAGATCTTCCCTTGGTTACTAGACTGGTTGTTTACTGTGAAGGAAAAGTAGACTTTCCTTCAACAAAATGTTATGGTGATGACTCGGTGCAGTTACTGGACCAAATATGAGGTGACGTGGAAGCCATAATGAGCATCTCTCAAAAACAGCGCTTCAGAAGTCTGAAAGCCAGGCAAGCTGTGATGGAGGGCATTGTGTAAATGGCAGAGACATCAAGCCAGAGATTTAATCTTTTCCTTCATTTTAAGTGTGTCATATTTTCCTGGGTGTAGATTAATGAAACAGGAGGACGTCCGTGTTTGGCAGCGTGGTACAGAAATGGGAATGAACTACATACAGAAGAACAACGGAGAAAAAGCACAGAAAAGGATAAGATGCAAGACAAAGATTCAGAGAAAAGGCCAAAGTTGAAGCCCGATAAAGTAATGAACCAGTCGCAGCCCTGGTGAGATCAGTGAGTGAAAACAGAAAAGCCACAAAGTGATAACGTCACCTTTAAAAGGGCTGAAACCACAAATCTGGACGAGACTTAAAAGAAAGGCGGCACACACGTGCGGATGCGTCAGAACAACGAAACAGACAAATTCTTAGGGACTGTTGAAATTAGGAGAAAGCTTAAGTCACATGAGTTAATGAGTTAATGTTTCTGAGAATTCAAGAGAGCACTGGTGCTGGGGGTTGGATGTGGTTTGAGAATGGGCCTCAAAGGGCTATGGGCAGAAGCGTGGTGTGACAGTCTTAGTGATGCTGCTGCTGCTCTTCCTCCTCCTCCTCCTTGTCCCCATCCTCCTTCTTTTTCTCAGAATCCCACCTCCAGTGATACCACCACTGGACACCCCAACCCCTAACAAATAGTTTTTAAAAAATATGTGCATTACAGAAACTTGAAAAAAAAGCCAGCACAGTTACAAAAGTGAAAGTTCAAAACGACCCGCTCTTCAATTTAAAGCCCATTGCTCTTTAACCTTTTGGATGAAATTGCTTCTAAAATGTCTTTTGTTTTTCTTGATCTCTACGGGTTTGTTTTGATGCATTTAGAACCGTTGGCATGCTCTCTGCTACTTTGTGGGCAGATGTTAATATATTGTGTTTTGAGATCGGAGAGCTGGTGATGACAGACCAGAAAGGGCATGGGATATTTGCCCCTTACTGAATGTTTCTGGGCAGCAAATGTTTGGGTTTATTTCTGGTTTGTCTCCTGGCAGATGCTGCTGAAATCATTCTTACTAGGGGTTGCTTGCCTTGGAGTCCCTTTAGCCTCTGTCCCACGTCTAACCAGCAATCATTCTTTCTCAAATCTCTTTCCTATCTATCCTGTCCTCTCAATCCACCCACTCTGGCCTGGGTCCAAGCGGCAATTCTTGAGAATTTTTAGCATCTTAGTTAAGGCTCTCTGGGGAGCTTTGTCCCAACTCTGCATGCAGGACTCAGCTTTGACTTTGTGAGCCCTGGGTCCTTCCTTCCTCTCTGATAATACTGTGTTATTTATTCATTTATTTTCTGTCTCTGTCTCCAGTGGAGACAAAACCCATCTGTAAGTTGTCTATCTTGTCTCGATATTCAGTGTAATGCAGGATTATTCTTTAATAGCAAGGTTACCTTATAGGAAAGGTCAACGCAACCCACCCCCTGGGCTGTGGTTGTGGCTTAATGTTACACCAGCATTGCAAGCCCAGCATAGTTCTGGTCTGGCCTCATGCTGTGCCGGGGCCACACTGTTCCCTGTGCTTGTGAGACCCGGGATCTGGGGACTCTGCTTCACTCCTTAGTGACCCCGAGGCTGACATATAGTCATTGAACATCTACTTTTGAGTACTTGCAACCTCTCTGAGGACGGGAGAGAACTTAGAAAACAGAAAAGCAAAATGCAATTGCATATTCTCCCAGTATCTTCTTATCAATATACATAGGCAAGGAGACATTGTCCTCACTGGCAGTAAAATTCTAAAGTGGGAACGGTATCCGTAGGAAACTTTCAGGAGGCCTGGGTTGTGGCCCAGCTGATAAGCTGCTTGCCTAGCATGTACCAAGCCTTGGGGTTCATAAACCAAGTGTGGTGGCATTTGCTTATAATTTAGACACCAGGGAGGCAGAGGCAGAAGGATCAGGAGTTCACAGCCATCCTCAACTACACAGTGAGTTCAGGGCCAGCCTGGGCTTAAAAGCAAAGCAGAACAAAATGAAACCCCCAGGATGCTTGGGGAAGTTGGATCCTAGGAGGAGAGTTCTGAGTGTCAGTCACCCACAGCAGGTACCTGGGATTGAATGCTCATTGCTTTTTAGGAGCCTCTGGGCACAGGAGCCTACGATAACTCAAGGCCCTTGAGCTCTGGAGACTGCCAATCAGTTTCCACAGCACAGCCGTCTTGGTTTAGAAGGTCAGTGGCCTCATCCTGCGCGTCAGTCCCAGTGGTCCTCCAGGCCCACACATCAGTCACAGAAGTCCTCCAAGTCCACACGTCATTCACAGTGGTCCTCCAGGTCCATACGTCATTCACAGTGGTCCTCCAGGTCCACACGTCGTTCACAGTGGTCCTCCAGGCCTACATGTCAGTCACAGAGGCCCTCCAGGTCCATACGTCACTCACAGTGGTCCTCCAGGCCCACACGTCACTCACAGCAGTGTCCTCCAGCCCCACACGTCATTCACAGCAGACTCCTTAGATTCTGGGTCATGGGTAATAAATTTCTTGATGAGGGGCCAGAGAGAGCTTGGTTGGTGTCCCAGAGAAAAGCCATGGATTACCAGAGGCAGGTGGGAATGGGGCAAGAGGAGAGGTGGCCAGGACAGAGCAGCTGGAGCCACGGGCAGATATGTCAGTCTTCTGGGACTTGAAGAAGGGTGTGCTGGAAGGAAAGCCCTGTGGTGTGTGGTCTGTCATGCCCCAGACAAGCCAGGGAGAGGATACAATGAGGGGATAAGACTACCACACGAGGCTAAAGGATGCCCAGATGAAGTGACACTGGCATGGGTATGATCTTACTGTCCATCTTCCTGCCTTGAGGGAACATGGCAGAGACATTTGAAGGTCCAGGATGAACACAAGACCCATTAGTCTCCTGACCTCAGTGGAGGGAAGCCGTCAGAAATCAGTGGTAGTCTCTCAGGCTGACCCAAGTTGTTTCAGAGTCCTTGGGGACCAGGGGTCTTTGCTCAGACCTACCAACTGTGCAGAAAGAAACAGGCTTAGATACGTTATCCTCATCATCAGGACTTGCGGAGGGTCGATTGTGTTTTGCTTAGAATATTGCCATTGAACTCTACAAAAGCCCACACCACTGAACTTCATTGCTCCCAGGATAGATATTCTGTAAGATCAGTGGGAGTGGGTGAGGAGGCATCTCCCAGTTTGGCAGCCACATGGTGGCTCTCTTTCCATGCCCAGACTGCCCTGGAAAGATGTCTGGGTTCACTCTCTCTCATTGTGTTTGGGAAAGTGACCTGGTGTGTTCTGTCAGTGACTCCAACATGCATGCAAAACTGAGTTCTCCTTTTGTGACAATTTAAATAATTTAACTGCATTTAAAACACTCAATAGATATAAATAGACAGAAATGTGTAGTTGAACGAGGACACACAGAATCCCAGCTTTGTTCAGGGTCTTTCTCTCATGGAAGATGTGGCTAGCTGTCACGTTCGTCCTAGTTGGACTTCCCTCCACAGATGGACGGTGACATGGGTCCTGAACTTAGGGAAAGTGTGTCTTCCGTAAGTTGTTTTTCCTCGGTGTTTTATTGCAGCAGTAGAAACGGGACCAGGGCACACATGAGCACACAGATGCAGTTATTATGGAGATTTATGACATCTTGCCTTGCCTTCTTGAGCCACCAGGGAGGTGAGCATTCTTCACATCCACCTTTCTCCACCTTTCTTGTCTAACACCCGTCCTTCCTGCTGGAACTTTCTTAACAGAAAGTTCTTTATTGGCTTCGTTTCTTAAGACAAGGTTTCTCTATGTAGCTCTGGCTGTCCTGGAACTAGCTCTTGTAGATCAGGCTGGCCTCAAACTCATAGAGATCCACCTGCCTCTGCCTCCCGAGTGCTGGGAATAAAGGCGTGCAACCACCACACCTGGCTCCACTAACGTTATTTTTCAAGCCCATTAATTTTGAGGGAAATTTTACCAAAGTGAAAAACACTGTCATGGCCAATTCAGTAATGCCAGGAATGCCCCTATTGCACTCTCCACCAGATCTTTTACAGAAAGAATGCGTGTGTGGTCACTTAGTGCAAACACGGGCAGGCTTGGTGACTGCTCAACTTATATTCTCATTCTTTTGTTTGGGATTCTTTTCAAGTGTGATCCACATAGTAAACAGCATATTTTGAAATTTCATCACATTTATGATACTGAAAGGTCCCATTCCAAGGTTCTTCATGTACATTCTGCCATATTGCCTTTAGTTTTTTAGTTCTTAATAAAATAAAATTACTTCTCTCAAGTTTATTGTTTTTCAGATTTTTCTTTTTAATATTTTGTTGTCCTGACCCACAGCTCCCTTGTGTATTTTGGTTTGATGTCATGGTGGAGAAAGAAACCAAATAAAGAAATAAAAAGACAAAGAGACAAATCCAATAAAGCAATGGCCATTTACTGCGCCTGCTGAGAGAGGGTGAGGTGGAACGTCCCGTCTGGTAGGTAGAGTTTACACACCGGTGCAGCAAACCATGCAGGCTGCAGCTCCCCACAGATGGAGCTCTAGGGTGAGTGCAATTGGGCTGCGTGGGTTTCTGGTGTGGGAAGAGGCTCTGCCTCTGGTCCAGCAGGGCCCACACTCTTTCTCTTTAGCTTAGCTGAAGACCTGCTTTCTTGCCTTGGAGGTAAATTCTCATCTCTTTCTTTTTTATTGGCCTGCGATAGGAAATCAAATTAGGCATGTGAGAAAGAAGTTATGAAAGAAGTATCAAGTGGACAATAAATAAACAAAACAGAACAAAATTTAAGTGTAGGATTTGTCCAAGATCACATGTGCTATGTCTTCTGAGTTATGGTTTACATGAAGAAATTGGGTGAATAACTTGCAGGAGAGGGTGTTCCTATATCTCCCTCCTGGTGGTTCACCTTCCTCCATAACAGAGAATGTAGTTGAAGGCTAAATATAACTACACTGGTTAAATGTAATGATTGCAAAAATCCAGATACTTCGATCAGTTCTCGCACAGAATTTAAGAAATTGTTTTCACCAAGTTTGTTTCCACTATTTGATGAGTGAAGGCTGTGACTAGGACATTGCTCAGTTTTCTTACTATCTTCTCTATGGCTATATGGATGCTGTTGATAGTCTTTGGAGGAGGGCTTCTCTCCTTCCTATGCTGCTCCCAGCTCAGCCCTTTGTACATGGGCTTGTTTGTATTGAATCATGTGTGGACTGCCCCAGTTCCATTTCCGCTCATGGTCTCAGTTTCTAGAGCAGTTCAAGATGAGATGTGGGTAACAGAATCTCATCTAATCACTCAGCAGCGCTATTCGCCTCCCAGGCTCCAGGTGGGAGGACAAGCAAATATACTGAGCTCCCAGAGTCTCCAGGCCCAACCACAGAGCATGAGTGACAGCAATGGCAATGGTGATGGGAGCATAAAGAGCAGCAGCAGGAGAAGCAGCAGCAGCAGTGGCAGTGGCAGCAGCAGTGTCAGCAACAGTACCAGCATCAACAACAGCAACAGTGTCAACAGCAGTAATAACAATAACATTGAGAGAAGTACCACAGTCAACAGTGGCGATAATAGTAATGACTGCAGTAACAGCAGCAGCAAGAACAGTAACAGCAGCAACAGTAATGGCAGCAACAATAACAGAAATAGCAGCAGCCAGAACAGTAACAGCAGCAGCAGCAACAGAATCAACAATGACAGTAGCAGCAGCAACAGTGACAACAGTAAAAGCAATAATAACAGAAACAACAGCAATAGTCACAGTAGCAGCAAGAACAGTAACAGCAGCAGTAGCAACAATGATAACAGCAACAATAACAGTAACTACAGTAACAGCAACTGTTACAGCAACAGCTGCAGCAAGAACAGCAACAGTGACAGCAGCAACAAGAACAGTAACTGCAGCAACAGTTTTAGTAGCAGCAGGAACAGTAACAGCAGCAACAGTGACAGCTACAGCAAGAATAGTAACTACAGCAACAGTGACAGCAGCAACAAGAACAACAGTAGCAACAACAACAACAGCAGCAACAACAACGACAGCAGCAATAAGAACAGCAACAGTAGTAACACTGACAGTTACAGTGACAGTGGGAACAGCATCAGTGACAGCAGCAGCAGGAATAGTAACAACAGCAACAGTAACAGTGACAGTGGCAGCAACAACAGTGACAACATCAGGAACAGAAACAACACCAACACCAACAGTGAAGGCAGCAATAAGAATAACAACTGCAGCAACAGAAACAGTGATAGCAGCGACAGCAACAGTGACAGCAGCAGCAAGAACAGCAACTGCAGCAACAGTCACAGTGACAACAGCAGCAAGAGCAGTAACTACAGTAACAGTGACAGTTACAGTGACAGCAGCAACAGCAGCAGTGACAGCAGCAATAGAAACAGTGACAGCAGCAACAAGATGAGCAACTTCAGTAACAGTGACAGTTACAGTGACAGTGACAGTAGCAATAGTGATGACAGCAGCAAGAACAGTAACAGCATCATCAGCAACAGAATCAACAGCAACAATCATAGCAGCAACAGCATCAGTGAAAGCAGCAGCAAGGACAGTAACAGCAACAACAGTGGCAGCTGCATGAAGAACAGTAACTTCAGGAATAATGGCAGTGACAGCAGGAATAGCAACAGTGACAGCAGCAAAAACAACAGTGACTGCAGCAACAGTGATAGCGACAGCAACAAGGACAGTAAGAGCAGCAGCAGCAACAATAACAGCAGCAGCAAGAACAGTAACTGCAGCAACAGCCACAGTGACAGCAACATCAGGAATAGCAACAGTGACAACGGAAGCAGCAACAGTAACAGCAGCAGCAAGAACAGTAACTGCATCACCACCAACAGCAACAACAGCGGCAGCAGCAACAGCAACAGTAAATGCAGCAGCAACAACAGTAACTGCATCACCACCACCAGCAGCAACAGTGACAGCTGGAGCAGCAACAGTAAATGCAGCAGCAACAACAGTAACTGCATCACCACCACCAGCAGCAACAGCAACAGTAAATGCAGCAGCAACAACAGAAACAGCAGCAGCAACAGTAACAGCAGCAACAGCAATAGTAACAGTGACAGAAGCAAAACCAACAGTAACAGCAGCAGCAGCAGCAGTAACAGCAGCAGCAGCAGCAGGGGCAACAGCAATAGTAACAGAAGCCACAGTAACAGTCACAGTTGCAGCAAGAAGAATGACAGCAGCAATAGTGACTGGAGCAACAGCAACAGTAACAACAGTAACAGCGAAGGCAGCAGCAGCAATAGTGATAACGACAAAAGCAACAGTAACTGCAGCAGCAATAACAGAAACAGCAGCAGTAAGAACAGTAACATCAGCAACACCAAGAGTAAATGTAGCAACAACAGTAAGTACAACAACAGTAATAGCAGCAGCAAGAATGGTAAATGCAGCAACAACAACAGAATCAACAACAACAACAACAGCAGCAACAGCAGCAGTAACAGTGACAGCAGCAAAACCAGCAGTGACAGCAGCACCAAGAACAGTGACAGTAGCAGCAACAGTGAAAGCAGCAACAGCAACAGTAACAGTAGCAGCAACAACAGAAACTGCAGCAGCAAGAACAGTAACAGCAGCATCAGTAACAGTAGCAGCACCAAGAGTAACTGCAGCAACAATAGTAAGTGCAGAAACAGAAAGAGCAGTAAGAACAGGAAAAGCAGCAACAGTGACAGCAGCAACAAGAAGAGTAACAGCAGCATTAGCAACAGTGACAGCAGCAGCAAGAACAGTAACTGCAGTAACAGTCACAGAATCAATAGCAACAATGACAGTAGCAACAGCAACAGAGACAACAGTAAAAGAAATAGTAACAGAAACAACAGCAACAGTCACAGTAGCAGCAAGAAAAGTAACAGCAGCAGTAGCAACAATGACAGCAGCAAGAACAGTAACTTCAGTAACAGCTGCAGTAAGAACAGCAACAGTGACAGCAGCAACAAGAACAGTAACTGCAGCAACAGTTTTAGTAGCAGCAGGAACAGTAACAGCAGCAACAGTGACAGCTACAGCAAGAATAGTAACTACAGCAACAGTGACAGCAGCAAAAAAAACAGTAGTAGTAGTAACAGTAGTAATAGTAGTAACAGTGATAGTTACAGTGACAGTGGGAACAGCAACAGTGACAGCAGCAACAACAGCAACGACAGCAGCAACAAGAACAGTAACAGTAGTAACAGTGACAGTTACAGTGACAGCGGGAACAGCAACAGTGACAGCAGCAGCAAGAACAGTAACTGTAGTAACAGCGACAGTTACAGTGGCAGCAGCAACAGCAGCAGTGAGA
This sequence comes from Ondatra zibethicus, assembly GCA_004026605.1. Taxonomy (NCBI): domain Eukaryota; kingdom Metazoa; phylum Chordata; class Mammalia; order Rodentia; family Cricetidae; genus Ondatra; species Ondatra zibethicus. The sequence continues at coordinate 146,330 of PVIU01000573.1, read as the reverse complement.
ACAGCAATAGAAACAGTGACAGCAGCAACACGAACAGAAACTGCATCACCAGTGACAAAAGCAACAGAGACAGTAACTGCAGCAGCAACAGAAACAGCAGCAGTAAGAACAGTAACAGCAGCAATAGCAACAGTAGCAGTACTAGGAGTACCTGCAGCAACAACAGTAAGTTCTGCAACAACAGCAGCAATAGCAACATTAAGAGCAGCCTTAGCAACAGTGACAGCAGCAGCAAGAATAGTAACTGCAGCAGCAACAGAATTAATAGCAACAATGTCAGCAGCAACAGCATCAGTATCAGTGACAGCAGCAAAACCAACAGCAACAGGAGCAACACCAACAGTGACAGCAGCAACAGAAACAGTAACAACAATAGTAACAGAAGTAACAGCAACAGTTCCAGCGGAATAATAATAAGCAGCAAGAAAAATAACAGCAGCAACAATGACAGCAGCAACAAGAACAGTGACAGCAGCAGCAGCAACAGTGAGAGTAGCAACAGCAACAGGAACAGCAGCAGCAAAACAGTAACTGTATTACCAGTAACAGCAGCAACAGTGATAGCAGCAACAGCAGAAACAGCAGCAGCAGCAAGAACAGTAACTGCAGAAACAGCAACAGAATCAACAGTAATGATGACATTAGCCATATCAACAGCAGCAGTGACAACAGTAATGCCAACAGTAACAGCCACAACAGCAACAGTGACAGTAGCAACAAGAACAATAGCAGCAGCAACAGTGACAACAGCAACAAGAAGAGTAACAGCAGCAGCAAGAACAGTAACACATCTCCAGTAACAGCAGCAGCAAGAACAGTAACAACAAGAATAGCAACAGAATCCACAGCAACAGTGACAGTAGCAACCACAGCGGTAACAGTGACAGCTGCAAGAAGAACAGCAACTGCAGCATCAGCAACAGTAGCAGTGACAGCAGCAACACCAATAGTAACAGCAGCAGAGCCACCAAAGAGCAGGCCCCCATTCAGCTCCCACAAATTACCAACAAGAGGAAATGCCTGTTTCAGGTTCCCATAACTGGTTTCTGTCACAGATCCTGGGAGTTCAGCTTATGTGGCATTTCTCACCTTAGAAAACATCATGGGGCCAGAAAAAACACTCGGTATCCCATGGCTGCCAGCATGTGACATCCGGCTCAGTTGAGGCCTGTGCCCTCAACAGCAGTTCCAGGAAAAGCCTCAGACCCCTGCGCTTCAGCAGCATGCTGCCCTAGGACCAGGTGTGTTACACATTGAACAGATACAATTTTCTCTACCTTTATCAAGTGGACAACTTTTGCCTTCATATCCAAAGAAAGCCCTTTGCATA
>PVIU01000573.1:0-140000 GCA_004026605.1 Ondatra zibethicus | reverse complement strand
AGAGACCACACTACTTCACAAGGGCCTAGACTTAGACTTGCTAAATAGTGGTTGCAGAAACCTGGAGCCTGTATTTGCTGTCCAGAAATGTCCTGCTGACCCCTTCGACACCACTTACCAAGGATGAGGCATCTCTAAATCCTGCCTGGAGAGAAAGAGTTGGGGTATGGTGGGCACTTTCTGAGGAGGAAGGAGGCTCTGGGACAGGCTCCCTTAGCCAGTGTTTGGGAGTCAGAGATTTGGGGCATATGCGCCCTGCCTGTGGGCCTGGTAGCTCTGGTTATCCCAGGGTAAAGAGCCCTGGTGTTATCAGTGTTGGCCATCTTGCTAGTGTGATGGAACGTGGAGGAACTCATTGGGTCTGTTTTGATGGAAAATTATAGCAACAGCTTGAAACATTCATTGGCAGGTCTTCTGGCATGGGAAACTTCACTCTTATAAATCCCTTGGGCACAGGCAAGGAAAGGAACGAACTGGGGTAAATGGAGGGGGCAGAAAGCGGCTCCAAGAGAGCAGTTTTGGTTGCATGGAGTCCAGGGGAAAAGCCAGTGTGGTGTACTCTGGGGAAAGGGTGGTTTTAATGAAGTCTGAAAGCCTCGCTGCAGATCTGAAAGAAAACGGAAGCGGTACCCTGAGGCACTCCAGTTACCCTGGGCAGGTGAAGGGAAGCCTGAACCTGTGTCCACAGTCATCCCTGCAGGAACACAGACAAGCAGCTGCCCCCTCGGCTGCAGTCGGGCCAAGGGCAGTGCTCAGTGACTAGATGGCAGCACCCAGGGTCCTTGGGGCTCTTTCAGATTCTGTGATCAGCCCCTGATAGAGGCCAGCACACTCTACCCACTAGCAAGGGAGGCTACGGAGCCGTTGGGTAATCCATATGAGCTCCTGGCTCCCCTGGCAGCAGCAGAAGGGGCCATACCATGCCTCATCCTGAACTCTACCGGGGGAAGGGGGGGGAAGAATATCAACATATGGGCTGCATCTTGCTGACACGTTTTTATTAGTTGTGAATTCCGTGTTATCTGGGTTTTTGAAATTTTAACCGTCTTTGAAGTATGAAGTAAAAGTGCTTTGGGAGTGAAGGCAGCAAGGGCTCGTTCTTTTACAGACCTGAGAGGGATGGATATCACTGGTCAGTGAGTTGGGGGTGCTTCAGAGAGATGTCTTTCTATCTCATCTTGCCTTCAGTTTATATTTCTAAAGTATCAGTCTCATAGCCCAGTGTTAGTGCTGGCTTGGGAGCAGTAAAATAATACTAATAATACTGCCAATCACTAGTAATTAAACCTACAGCGATTTCTCACCAAATACCACCAGTGGGAACTCCAGCCAGATGTCGGTGAGACGGTAGACCAGGAAAGGCGTGATGATGCCACCAATGTCACACATGGAGGAGCAGACAAGGACACCAAGATTCCTAGGTCACAGAAACCTGATTTAGTCTCTAACTTCTTGTGGGGCAGCAGTCACCTCCCACTGCGCTCCTAGGTAATTCCTTTCCCCCAACCGTTAGGTGTCTGAGAGCAGAAAGACACCCATTCTGTTCATTTCCATGTGCAGAAAGGACACGTGCACACACTCTCACCCATGGCCGGTTGTTTTTGTTTGCATACGCCTTCAGACCAGAGAGGGAAGGAGTTCTTCCTGTCACGTGACTACCCGTGCCATGTCTATGGTTTTCATAGCCCCACTCAGCTGCTCTGGCCGCTCTCTACATGGTGATCTTGCTCCTGTGTCCTGTGGCTTTGGGGACACTTAGGGTGAACTGCTGATTGTACGCCTGAGTGTGAACTGCTGGCTGCTGCCTTTGAACACCCACCTGTACCCCCTGTGCTTCGAGAAGCCAGGCTGTCTAGCCCAAAGCCACGCATTCCCACTCACCTGATGTATGTGGGGTACAGCTCAGCATTGACCAGGCAGACCATTTCATAGGCCATGGTGATGCCCATCCTGCCCACACACGCGACGGCGACTTTCAGCCACTGGAGATCTGAGGGTAAAGCCAGCGCTCAGCCGCTCTGCATGTGGTCGCTTGTCCTCCAGCACCGTTCCAGAGTGGGCTTGTGAGGACAAACTCTACATTGCAGAATGAGTTAGGGAAGCAAGAATAGTTCTCTACAGACATGAGGTAAATGCAGCAATCTCTGCAGGTCTGGATGCGCTAACCTTAGACGCAGTTCTAACGTTTTGCGTGTGCATGCATGCATGTGCATGTGGGTCAGAGGTGAATATCATGTGTCCTCCTCAATCAACCTATGCCTGCTATACAAGGCAGGATTGTCCCCTTGAACCCAGAGGTCACCAATTCCAGTAGTCTAGCTAGCCAACTTACTCTAAGGAACCCTATGCCTACGCCTGTAAGTGCCGAGATGACTCTGAGCCTGCTGACAGTTATATGGGTTCTGAGGATCTGAATTCTGGTCCTCATGCTAGCACAGGAAGTGTTTTACCCACGGAGCGATCGCCCCAGCACAAATAGTCTCTCTTTCTTTTTAAATGTGGAACTGGAGAGATGGCTAAGAACACTTGCTGTTCTTACAAAGGACCCAGGTTTGTTCCCTGCACCCGCATCACCCACAGCAACCTGCAACTCCAGCTCCAGGGAATCAGACACCCTCTTAGGCATCCATATGCACACCCTAATACAGACACATATAAAATACACACATATATAAAACTCTTAAAGCAAATTTAAAAAGTGTAGCTTAGGTTCACAGCAAAATGAAGAAAGTACAGGTGTGCCACAGTTCCCCGTTCCCATACGTACGGCCGCCCCATTCACAATATTCCTCTTAACTAAAGAATCCGCACTGGTAAGTCACAGTCATCACTGACCCAAGGAGCTCTAAGTGGGTCTGGACACACGCATAATGCCGTTATGTCAGGCAGAGTGTTTTTCCTGCCCTGAAAGTCCTCTGCCCTTGGCCCTTTCCCCTCCACTCCTGGACAATCCTAATCTTTCTGTTGTCTCCAGAATTCTGCCTCTAAGGTTTCATAACTTTATTCTGTCATAGAGGTTGCCCCAGCTAACCAGCAAAGTTAAGTGTGGGCATAATGTAAATGACTACTGGTCTATGACAGCCTCAAATGAAGCTCCAGGTGGCTAAAAGAATTGTTTCATGGGCTTTTCCTCTTTCCACAAAGAAACATTTTATGAGGAAAGACAGAATAATTGCTGATGGCATGAGAATTTTCTCATCTACAGTGAAGGATTAGACAGAGTTCGAGGGAGTTGCTGGAACATTCTAGGGCAAGGCTTTGGTGCTGGGCCCGAGTTCCTCAAGCTCTCCGCTCTTTGAACTTACCATCAGGGATAAAAACCGAAGCTAGACAGGCCGCTCCTGCTACCATATTTGATGCAGCCCAGGGATAGCGGCGACCAACCCGGTCTATGGTAAGGATGATAATGAAGGCAGCTGGGAATTCCACCAGGGCAGAGTAGAAGAAATCCAGGTAGATATTGCCCCCTGCGAGGCCCATGTGCATGATGAGGCCCTGGTAGAGAACAGAGCTCGTGAACCTGAGCAGAAAGGAGAGCCGGGGTCAGGCTGAGCGCAGGGCTCACGCTGCTGCGGGGAGGGGCTCGGGGGAAGATGAAGAGCTGGTGGTAGGGGGCCGTCCCATCTGTGCCGTTGTTTTTATACCCACTACTTTACTGTGGACGTGAGATACAGAAACCTGGAAACTGTTGGGGGACATCCCATTCATGGGTCCAATGAGAAGCTGAGAAGTCTTGATGGAGTAATTTAGTGGAATAATAGCAATGGCTGTCAATCATTTTTCTCTTTGCTTATATTTATATGTTATTTGTGTGTATGTGGGTGTGTGTGTGGTGTATGTATGTGTAAGTGTTCCTGTGTAGGTGAAGGTATATATGTACAGGCCAGAATGGATAAATTTCTCTCTAATTTTTTTCCACCTCATTTTTTGAGATGATAGGGCCTCTCACTGAACCTGGAGGTCCTGATTTTCTAGGCTGTCTGTCTATCAAGCCCCAGGGATCCTTCTGTCTACACCTCCCCAGGGCTAGGATAGCAGGCACATGCCTTGAAACTCAGCTTTTTATGTGGTGCTGGGTGGGGATCCGGACTCAGGTCCCCTGCTTGCCTGGTGGTTTACCCTCTGAGCCTCCTCCCAGCCTCTTTATGGTCTTCTAAAACATTTTGGGTGCAAAGACTTGACCACTTAACTCAAACTTCGTGAACCTGAAGACCCAATGTATGCAGCTTCCCTCTCAAAGGTTTCCTCCCTGGCCTGAGGCAACTAGCCTTTTTGAGAGTGGTTCTAATTTTGTTAACTTAAAATAATGGAAAATCTGAGGCTATCAGGCAAGAGTCAGTATTCAGAGAGGGAAAGGGAAACGTGGTCAAAGGTCAAAGCTGCCTGTGCCATGCAGGATGGTGACAAGTGTAGCTTTTGCTAGTGAGGGCAGGTTTTCTGCAGCCATTGTGAGGGGCAGTGCTCACTGTTGGAAGATAGCTTCCTCAGAATGGAGGTTCTCACACTGACATGCATGGCCTGAGAGTGCCCGTGTACAGCCAGCCCTGAGAAGCCCCGGTCCCTGGTCCCTGCGGGGAGAGCCAGAGCTGTCTTCCTCATTCACCCCTGGGTGGTTTTTTGTTTGTTTATTTCCCCTCCAAAGAAAAAGGCGGGGGTGGGAAGAGGCCTTTCCTCACTAGCTCTACACATCTGTAGAGATATGTACTCAGGGTCAAATAATCTATATGAATACTTCTCGTTTTGGATTATATATTAGAAACACCTGAAGTGTTCAAACAAACAAAAACCATACTGGTTGCTGGGCCACAGCCAGGGCTACTTAAATATTTTTATACTCTCAACTACTTTTCACCCAAGAAATTTTTATGATGCTCTGTGTATATAGGTATATAAAATAGGTATACAAACCCAATATTTACTGATAATCATAAAAAATATTAAAAAATTCTTTTGTGTCTATATAATTTCCAAATTTATTCAGATTAAAGTAAATTTGTATATTAATGATATGGATATGCATGCTTATTTTTTAAAATACTTATTTTCAGTTTGTGTATATGGGTGTTTCGCCTGCATGTAAGTTCACTAGGTGCATGCCTGCTGCTATGAAGGCCAGAAGATGGTGACCAATCCCTTTTTTAAAATTGTTTTTATTGAACTATATATTTTCCTCTACTCCCTTCCACTTCCACCCTCTTCCATGGTGACCAATCTCTTGAAACTGGAGTTACAGGCAGCATGAACCACAGTGTGGTGCTGGGAACTGAACCTGTGTCTCCTACAAGAACCGCAAGTGGTTTAACCATTGAGCCACCTCTCCATCCCCATCTTTATTTTTAATGTAAATAATTAAATATTGAGTATAAGATGCCGCAGGACAGAGTGCATCTTCAATATTTTCCAGAACTTTGATACTTTATACTTTTATATTTTTGTAATTGTCAGTCCAAAGAATGCCACTCCACATCAACACACAGCACAAAATAGCAGGAGCAAGGCTAGGACCACTTTGCGAATTGTTGGAAATTCTGTCTGATCTCAAGCAGGATTCACATTTGTCTGGAGACAATGTTATTAGTCAAACCTGCTCTCGGTGAGTGACAGATCAGCACCCTCTGTTGATGCTAGTCTGGGAGAGGTGATAACTGGAAGGTGTGCTTCTTCCCCTCCTTAACGTGGGTGACCGTCATTGCACGAGCGTGGAGGGACTTATGTAGGTGAGCATCATCGTAGGAGCGTGGAGGGATTTATATGGGTGACCATCATTGTTGTGGAGGGATTTACATGGGTGACCATCATCATATGAGTGTGGAGGGATTTTAAGTCAGAGCAAAGGGACGTCTTACCAGTTGTACATCAAGATCAAAGTATGTTTCCTTATCTGAGGGGTTCTGATCAAGTCAAGGAATGAAGGGTTCAGTTTCTCGCCAGCATCCTCATCTGCTCTCAGGCTCTAAGGAGGGCAAGAAGGGTGTTTTCTGTTAGAAGGGGCCTCTGGGTCCTAAAGAGAACAGCAGCTGTACTTAATACTGAGTGTCCATCACGGATCCAGTCCCGTGTTGGCCATGGAGCACACTGTCTTATTTCATTTTTATCCTAGAAGTTAGGGTCTGTTTTACTCTCCATTGTATAGAAGAGGACCCGGGTCATGCAGCAGTTAGGTTGCTCACAGCATGTGATTTGTGAGGTACACTGGGGTACCACGGAGAGACCCAGCTCTGTGGTCCAGAGTGGTCCATCGGGGCCAATAGGAGGAAAGTTCAGGTCTGACACCTTGGCACCTAGACCAGCACCAGATCACTTGGATAGTGTGGGACAATTCTGTATTCTGTCAATTATGTTTTAAATAAATGCTGATTGGTCAGTAGCCAGACAGGAAGTAGAGGTGGGTAAAAGAGAATAGGAGAATTCTGGGAAGGAGGAAGCCCATTCCTCCCCAGTCCTGTCCAGACACCAAAGAAGCAGGATGTGACCTGCTCCGCTGAAAAAGGTATTGAGTCATGTGGCTAACATAGATAAGAATAATGGGTTAATATAAGTTATAAGAGTTAATAAGAAGCCTGAGCTAATGGGCCAATCAGTTTATAACTGATATTGACCTTCTGTATGATTCTTTGGGACCTAACGACTGTGGGAACCGGGCAGGACAGAAACCCCAACAAGCAGGCCTGTATGTTACACTTAGAGGTCAGTAGGAATAAAGCATGGGGTTTGGGGGGGGGGCGGCGTAGGCTAAGGAGACACCCGGCAGTTAAAGCATTTTCCATACAAGCATAAGGACTGGAATTCAGATCCCCAGAACACATCTATATTCTGGGTGGGTGTGGTCACCAGCCTGTGATTCCCAGAGCAAGTTAGCTAACAAGACTAGCCTTATCAGTGTGCTCTGGGTTTGATTGAGTGACCTTGCCTCAAGGAGTAAGGTAGAAGAGTGAGCAAAGATGATCACTGACATCAACTTCAGGTCTAACCCCTCTCCACACTTCACACACACACACGCACACACACAGACACACAGTCTCTGAGTCTCTCAAATCAAAATCACGTAAATGTCAAATCATATTGTGAACCTAACCTATGCTGCATTCACTTTCAGAAATTACTTCATATTGACATCATTTTCTTTTTATTTATTTTCTTTTGAAACAGAGTTTCTGCCTAGGCTAGCCTTGAACTCACTATGTAGCCAAAGATGACTTCAACTGCTGAGCCTCCTGCCTCCACCACCTCCGAAGTGCTGGAGTTATAGGCATGCACACGCAAAGCTTTCGTGCCTCTCTGGGACTGAAACCAGAGCTTCATGTGTGCAGGGTAAGCACTCTATCACCTGAGCTACAGAGCAACCCTGGACAAAGTTTTTTTTTTTTTTTTTTAAATACAATTCATTTCTCCTTTCTAGTCCCATCAGATGAAAAGGTTTGAGCTCAGACTGATGAGATTGACTATAGGCAAAATGTGAAGCACACACCAAATGGCTGTATCCCCAATGCTTATAATTCTATGAAATTCTTTGTGTTCAGAACTCTGCAGTGCGGACCTAGAACCTGCCCTGGGAAGCTGGGCACGTAGGAAACAATACAAACCCACTGAGGCAGAGCAACCAGCAAAACCTTGAGCTGCATGAGATAGAAACAGCTCCTTCAATGACTTTATTATTATTATTATTATATATGCAACATGCTGCCTCCATGTATGCCGGCACGGCAGGAGGAGGGCGCCAGATCTCATTACAGATGGCTGTGAGCCACCATGTGGCTGCTAGGAATTGAACTAAGGACCTCTGGAAGAGCAGCCAGTGCTCTTAACCACTGAGCCATCTCTCCAGTCCATGACTTTTTTTTTCTTTAATCTGGTTTATTTTTGAGTCTGATGTTTGCCATCTGTTTATTCTCCCAAGGAACACAAATCTTATGTATGAAATATTCTATTGTATTTTCCTACAGAGAGGCCAAAATGCAAGGGGTGGGCCCCATGCCTCTCCGGCACAATGGCTAGCACACATGGCATATTTTCTGTACCCTCCTGTCACTCCCCCTCACTGACATCCAAAGCCTCAACTCACCTGAAGAGATGCTGGCACCGATTTTCCATTTTTCTTAGCAATGTGCTTAATTATCTTCATGGCTTTTGCATTTTTGTTCTGGGAGATCAGCCATCTTGGAGATTCAGGTATGCACCTAGGGTGTAAGGGCAGGGGAGGGGTTTCTGGGGGCGCATTGCTCAGGGAGTTTCAGTCGGATCTACCTAGGACACCAAGGCTGCTGTGCTGAGCACGTGAGGCTCCCTTAAGTGCTGACTTGCAGTCAGCCTGTGTCCAGGAAGCCTTCAGGCCTCCTCTTCAGACTCCTAACCTGAGCTGCTGAGCCGGGTGTGACTGTGCTTGTAGCTTGTGCCACCAGGTGGAGTGGTGGCCTCTGGGCGAGCCCCGGGCTTTGTAAAGACCTGAGAACTAAGATTAGGAATCGAGGTGGGAGTCACAAAGCATCATGGAAGGAAACAAGGATACATATGACACACACATATTATTATTATTATTAAATTATGTCATACACAGTTGATACATTATTATATAGCTATATGTTAGAGATAATACATGTTATTATACCATGTTGTATGATTTTTTTTTATATTTCATACTGAAAGAATGAGGTAAGCTTCTGAGGTCAGGTAGTGGGCACAATGCAGAAACTGAACTGGATGGTTTGAGCTTGACCTAGCAGGCTTAAGAAGCCCCTGCAAGTCCTAGGGTGCTGCTTTAAGCAAGGGCCCTATATCCTGTCCTAGCAGGCTCAAGCAGCCCGTGCAAGTCCCAGCTGGTGTCTTGAAGTGCTCAGAGCCGTCAAGGTCAGGGTGAACGGAGGTGAGGATGGAGGAGGATGAGCAGCTAGCTATGCTAGAAGCTAGAAAGGCTGGGCTCACAGGGTTGAAGGCTTAAGGGCTGGAAGCTTTGGGGGCTCACTGCTCTCGGAAAGGTAGGGCCTAGTGGCACCTGGGCAGGATCTTTCTGTAGGAGGGCCACGTGGAGAAGGCCATGGTGACTCCTTGGTTAAGAAGGGCCAAGACCTAGAGCGTGGTCTGCTCAGGGAGGCCAACCACTAAGATGCTGCAAGACTATCTTTCTAGTTGCTGAAAGACTATCTTTCTAGTGGCTGCTATTGCCTGAGCTTGGGCAGGGGGAGCAAAGAGATGTGGACTTGGGAGAAGGTAGGAATCTGGACAATCTACAGGTGGAACATGTGGGTGGTCCAGGCTTTCCTGGGAACACCAGGGGAGGAAACTCTGGCTTAACCCAGGCTGAGATGTGTGGGCTTTAGACTCTTTCTACAGCTTGCTGGATGCGCACATAAGGACTATCTGTTCATGTGACATTCGGACAGTCATTCACTGGGGCCTTATTGTGGGAATGCTCGGGACAGGAGGCTATCACAGAACCTGGTGTCACCTGATCTACAGAAATGCAGTCTCGGGTTTACTGATGGTGGGGGTGGGGGCTCCAGGCCTGGGAAGTAGCTGACAGAGGTTCCAGGGGAGATGAAGGTTGACCAGAACTCCTGCCTGTGGAGTCCCTACCTCTGGACTTGAAGCTGCCGTTCTCCTCAGTGCTACCAGCTCACGCCTTTTGTTCCTGCTTCTCTGTTTGCTCAGACTGGTGGCTTATGTGTGCTTGCATGTGTGTGGGCACATGTGTGCGTGGGTGTGCATGTGCCTGTTGCGCCTGTGTGTGGAGTCCTGAGGTTGACGTCCTTCCCTGCTTTCCCGTTGCTCAGTGAGACAGAATGACAGAACCTCTCAGCTGAACCCAGAACTTGACAATAGGGCTAGTCCAACTAGCCATCGTGCTCCGAGGACCCCATGGTTCTGCTTCCACGTTCTGAAGTTACAGTGGGCTGCCACATCTGTCCGATATTTACATGGGTGCTGAGGATCTGAACTTAGATCTTTGCACTTGTGTGAAAACACGCATCTCTTCAACACTGATATTTCTTGAGTTCTGGTTCTCTCATCTCCCATCTCTGTTCACTTGTTCTCACCAATCCTATTTATCTCTACACAACCAAAACTTACATGCAATTCACTTGAATTCTGGATCGTTATATTTTGTTGGTCCTGGATATCTATACAAAACCCTCTTTTGGTATCTCAAAATTGACATATCCAAGGCTCAACTCATAACCTAGAGAGAGTGCTTCTAATTTCCTCTTTCTTATGAAAGACTCTTCACCAGCATGCTGGTCTGTAGGTGTTTCCCTTGGGTAGGAATGATGAATATATTTTACTAGCCTGGGTAATTCTGAATTTTCAGTATGGTCTATCTGGAGTGCCATGCTGGCTTTATTTGGGATAATTGCTGTTATGTTTGATGGGAGATGTCTGCTTGGTCACACCTGTGGAAAAGCAGTGATATAATCGTTTGCCGCTCTGCCTGTCCATCTTAGAGGCTTTGCAAAGGAGGAACAGGGAATGAGTGGCAATACTGTGACGGAATCCAGCTGCTGGCAGTAAAAACATCAAATAAATCACATAAGATGAAAGAAACAGGCCACAGAATTCTTCTGCCCAAAGCTAAAGGACTGTGAGTGCCTCGAGTGAGGCACTGTGTAGGTTTTATTTTAGCAAACGGAATTGGCTTCCTATAACACAGACCTGGAGAGCGATGGAAGCCTTGTCATACCCAAGCAGGGTGTTTGTGGGGAAGGGAGACTTAGACAAAATAGATTATTTAAAGGCATCTTCTTTTCGTTCCCAGCAGACTTACCAGAAATAGAGCAGGAAGCAGAAGTTGGGCAGAGTCACAGCGAATTGCAGCCATCTCCAGTGGGGAAGAGCATAGGCCACCCCTGCCAGTATCAGGAGCCCAAAGGTGAAGGCGACTTGGTAGAAAATCCCCACTGTTCTGCGATAGCCCAGGCCAACAAATTCTGTAACTACAGAAAAGAACCCGTGTGGTCAGCAAGATGAGCTAAAGCTGCCTTCTAACCTTAACACAACCACAAGTGCCCAGCTCAAAAATATAGGCTTAATATAGGATTTTCTGCCCAGCTCTCTGAGCAATTTAAAATGTTTGTGTGTGCAGGTGTGTGTGTGGTGTGTGTGTGTGTGTGTGTGTGTGTTGGCCATTTTTGTTGTAGTTATTGCTATTGTATTAATTATAGACTTGCATTAACTGAACCACGTTAGCAAAATAAGCAAAACTATTTGACTTAGAGAATAACATTAGGCATGAGGCTGGATATGGTACCTCATGCCTGTAATTCTAGTACTTGGGAGGTAGAGACAAGGCGGGAGGATTCCTTTAAGTTCAAAGCCATTCTGAACTATATACATGGTTTTGTATCAAAAAACCAAAAACAAAAATAGCAAAGCAAAAAGAATTTCAGGGCCTGGAGAGATGGTTCAGGGATTAAAAACTTTCTGCTTTTGCTGAGGACCTGTGTTTAGTCCCCAGCACCCATGTTAGGTGACTCACAACCACCTCAACTCTAATTCCTGTTTCAGGGGATCTGACACCATCTTCTGGCCTCCATGTGTACTTGCTCATGTGTGGCACATACACATGCACACACATAAATAAAAACAAAATAAAAATATTTTTAAAATTTCAGAGATGAATGTAATCATATTTCACACAAATGCAAGATTTTGTTTTGTATCAACCAGGCAGTGAAAACTCAAGGCATGAACAAACGAATTAAAAACTGAATTTGTGTTGTAGATGCTTCATATATAAATGAACATTTACATGCAAGCTGTTCTCTTACAGAGATAAATACTTTGCAATTTTGTTTATTTATGTAAAGGACTTAGAAATGCTGTGGTGGGCTGGGATCAGCTAGTACTAGCTTGCAAAACAATTCATTTGAAATTTTTCAAAAACTTTGCAAATGAGTTGTTAAACATATATCTATTTTGAAACCTTCATGGTGGGAGTAGCTAAGGCTTAGAAAGTAGAAAACATACAACAAGACTAGTTACATCCTTTAAGAAGCAAGTTACCAGCCACCGTTGCATATGGAGCTTTATTTATGACCCCATGTCTGCATCATGACAGACCTGTGGGGTCTGTATGCAGGGAGCTAGGTGTTGTGGGACAATGGTTTTACCCTGTAAAGATTTGTTTCTTGTACTTGTTTAATAAAATGCTGATTGGACAGTAGCCAGGCAGGAAGTATAGGCATGGTGACCAGGCAGGAAGTAGAGGCAGGGCAACGAGAACAGGAGAATTCTGGGAGAGGAAAGTTCAGTCTGCAGTTGTGACCCAGATGCAGTGGATGCAAGATGTGACTGCCTTGCCAAATAAGGTACCAAGCTACATGGCTAACACAGACAAGAATTATGGGCTAATATAAGTTATAAGAGTTAATAAGAAACCTGAGATACTAGGTCAATCAGTTTATTATTAATGTAGGCTGCTGTGTGTTTCTTTGGGACTGAATGACTGCAGGACCGGGTGGGACAGAAACCTCTGTCAACAGAATGGCGCTGTTTTCACATAACAGACATGTTAGAATGGGAGTTTCACATGTCCCACAAGCCGCAGTCTCTGCTTCAAATGTCCCACAAACCTGTTAAAGATTTTATTTTTTTCTAATCCAACAGACACACACACTAAACTTTTATCTATAAGTTACTGTAAACCATCTAAAAATATTTTAAAATGGCTGATTTAATTAAACAAAATGGTACACGTCTTCCACTAAAGCAAGTGTCTGTCTTTCAAAGTATCTGGAGTCCTGGATGAGGCTTGGGAGATGTGGGGATGTGGGTGGGGTTGGGGAGGAGTCACAAGGCAGGCATCAGTGATTCAGGGACTTTTACAGGGACTTCGGAAGAAATGAGTGGTAAGAGGTTGCAGTTAATGACAAAATATACACCTGCATAATTGAATTCTACTCAGTGTGTTCTAGAAACCAAATTAGTGGTTGAATAGCGGTATGCATTAAGTCTTTCATCAACCAATCACTTATCATTTGTCTTTTCTGGAAGAAATGATGTTCCCTTTCTGCCCTGAAATTGCCCAGATTCCTACCAGGTAAAATAATGTAAGCACATTTTCTATTTACCTTTTGTGCAATAAAAGCTTCGGTCTTATTCCCTTAATTCCAAAGTGCTCAGTTCCCAAATGTAGCTGAAAGGACACGATGGTGGAGATTTCCAGATTTAACTAGATGATGGTTTTCACAACTGCTAGGCAGACACTGTGCCGTGAACTCAAGCAGGCTTTTGCACCTCAAGGACTTTGTCACTCTGGCTACTAGTGAGTAAACGCCAGCCCTGATCTCTGCTTTTCTCTTAGTCTAGGACCCCAGCTCATAGAACGGCGCTGCCCACAGGAAGGATGGGTCTTCCCACCTGGGTTAGCCTAATCTAGGTAATCTGTCACAGGCATGCCAAGGCCTTTCTTCTGGGTGAGTCTAGCTCTTGCTGAATAGCCAGGGTCCACCACCATGCTCGTGTCCTTCACTAATCCTCGTGTGTAAGTCCAAATGGCTTACTAGAACAGATGAAGTGCAATAATACATTCCCTTACGTTCTAAACACATCTCTTATTGTGGCTCCTTCTGCCTGAATAGGTTTGGTATAGGCTAGACTTTCTCTCCAGGGTCTGGAAAACAAATTTTCTAAGAAATCTGAACAGGACTCTGGGAGGTGTGGTGATTCTGCCTTCATTGTTTACTGTTGATAGGAGGAAAATAGAGTGAACTGATTGGGTTATTTAAAAAATTCTTTGGGTACAGAATTAAAATCAGCCTTGTCTTTCTGCCCAGGCTCCATCTGACTGAAAGTCCCCATGCGCACCCAGCAGTATCTCAAGTTTTCTTACTCAGGATGTAGCCGATTAACCAGCCCGCTTTGCTGACCAGTCCCTGGATGAAGCGAAACACCAACATCCAGGCATAGTTAGGAGAGACTGCCATGAGAACCCCAGAAGTAGCATTGATGAGGATGGTGACCAAGAGACAGAACTTCCGGCCAAACCTATGGAGAAGAACCAAGAAAGGTCATGGGGTTAGTGGCTATATTAGGTACTTCTCCTAGTGCTAAGTAAGACAAACACCTGGTAAAAGCAGCTTGCGGAAGGAAGAAGGGGTTTATTGGCTCCCAGTTCTAGGGGAGAACTCATCAGAGAAGGGCGGTCAGGGCAGCTTTGGGCAGCTAGCTGCATTGCATCTGAAATCAGGAAACAGAGAGTAGGAAATGCTGGTATTTCACTCACATTCTTCCTTTTAGTTAGTCCAGGATCCCAGCTCATGGAATGGTGATGCCACAGTTAAGGTGGCTCTTCCCTACCTCAATTAACCCCTCCCAGGTGCGTCTAGACTTTTGTCTCTAGGTGACCCTAGATCCCAGCAAGTTGACACTATGATCCATCACAGTTGGATTCCTGGAAGTTGGAGAAGATTCACAGATGCTATAAAGATGTGATTAAAACCTGAGGGTTGATCTGGAGGTGTGGATTGATGGGTACTACTCGGTGCACACATAAAGACTCACGAATTGATACTCCTCGGCGTGCACATAAAGACCCATGGATGGATACTCCTCGGCATGCACATAAAGACCCATGGATGGATACTCCTCGGTGCGCACAGAAAAATCCCTGACTTCAGTTCTGCGTAGTAAACTTTGTGAGGCTTCATGGCTAAGTTAAAGAGCACTGAGCTCCCGTCACCCAGGTGCTGTGCTGTGGCTGTTCTTCTGGGAGAGGTTTGCTCCCCTGAGACCATCCAGGGCTGGTCGCACTGTAAGTCTCGTCAGGTCATAGAGCAATCCATGACCTGGGGGCTCGGTACTAAAGTCCCAGCCAACTGCCCATCTGAGAAAGTCTCCACTTTGCTTTCGCTCAGCATCTCACATCCTGCTGGGATGACTTCCATCTTTTCATTTGAAGAACTCAGGCTTCATCAGTCTGGGCATGGGAAGTGCTGTCCAAGAACATAGACTAGAGGAAAAAGCTGTCACTGGAGTCTAATCACGGCCTCACTACTTACTGTGATGTTGGGAAAGTTATTCTACATCCATTCACATGAAAAAACCCCACAACTACCTATCTAGAAAGGGGATTCCATGAGGTATTATACAGCGAGGGCGCAGGACATCGTCCTCCTTGCCCACAAAGATGATGCTATGGTTTGTCTCCCAAGGATTCGTATCCAAGATCTTGGTCCTTGGTGAGGCAATGCTGGAAACTAATGAGTTCTGACGAGATGAAACCTGATGGCAGGTGCTTAGGTCATGGGAGACGCTGCCTTCGGAAGGGAATAAAGTGGTTCTCTGGGGTCCTCAGATAGTTTTTTGTATGTGTGTGCGTGCATGTGTGTGTGCGCGTGTGTGCATATGTGTGTGTATATCTGTGTGTGTGCATGTGGAAACCAGAGGCCAACCTCAGGGATTATTCCTCAAATGGTCTTCACCTTGCTTCTTGAGATAGGGTCTCTCCCTAGCCTGGAGCTCACTATGTAGTCAAGGCTGTCTGTCTGTCTGTCTGGCTACCACACCCCAGGATTTCTGCCTTCCCAGTGTTGGAATCTAAATATATATAACTGTGTTTGGTTTAACATTTTTGATTTACTTGTTTTATTTTATGTGTATGAATAAAATACACCTGCCTGTATGTTTGTTTCCCATATGCATGACCAGAAGTCAGAAATGGGCATCGGCTTCTTCAGAACTGGAGTTACGGATGGTTGTAATTCACCACGTGGGTGCTGGGAATTGAACCTGGGTCCTCCGCAAAAGCAAACAGTGCTCTTAGCTGCTGATTCACCTCCCCAGTTCTCCCCACCACTGCTTTTTAAACATGTGTTCCAGGGATAGAATTCAGAGACTCGCACTTGTAGAGTGAGCCCCCCCTTTTTTTTTAACCGAGCCTTCCCTCCAGCCCCTGAAATAGATCTTCAAAGAGCAAGCTGCCATGAGTGAGCCTGACTCCCGAGCGGCTCTCTGGATCTACCGCATGAGGTGATCTCTTTCTCCCACACATGTTCGTTCACCATGCTGCTCGCTACCTGTCGCAGGAGCCTAGTCAGAGCTGAGCGGATGCCAGTGACATCTGCTTGGATGACCAGAACTGTGAGCTAACTAACACGGCTTCCTTTCCAAAGTTGTCCAGCCTCAAGGATTCCATCACAGCAACAGAAAATAGTTGGCTCTCAGAGAATGAACTTGGGGGCTCAGTTACTTCCCATCAAGCCCTCCTGGTTGTGTTCTAAAAGATACTTAATTCTGTTAGTGAATGTTGTTTAATAGCTCATAGAAGACAGTGTTATATCTAACACACACATAATGTTTGTTTAACTGAAGTCAGTGTTCATCATCAGGGTTGCACGTTCCCATGGTAACTCAATATGCGGTAACCGCTCCTCCTATTATGGGACAGCTGTGCTCTAGGGAGTAGTTCAGATCTTAACTGACCATTTGAAAATGATCCACAACATTAGTAATGATTATTCTCGGATGTTAATGTTTTCAGTCTGAAATTTGGAGTTCAAGCCGCCTCTTTAGTCATTAGTGTAAATCACTGAACCGAAAATGGCCTCAGCTCTGTCACTTCGCCGTTCTCCACCGATGGCTCCCCACTATAATATGCAACCCTGCAGCTTTTAGTGCCAGGCTTGAAAAGAGGGACATTTCTCTCATCCTTCAGTGTTTCTTCCTGTTTTCACCAGTCCTCTCAGCTTCTCTAACCTCCCGATACTGTGACATGGCATGGTGCCATCTATGAAGTTTATGCTTAAGAACCAAGCAGTCAAGAAATTTAAAGAAAATCTCGCCACAGTGTAGCATAAATAATAAAACCCAGAGACAGATATTGGGGTTCAAGCTGAAGATCAGAAAAGCAAAACAGCTAACCCACTAGAGAAGTCTTAACCTCTACCAAGGCTGAGTGACTGCAGACTGAGCCCTAAGCCTCTGTCTCTTCCCATGTTACATTTCCCTCTAGTGCTGGGATTAAAGGCTATGACTCTCTGGTACTGGGGTTAAAGGTGTGAGCCACCACCACCTGAATCTGTTTCTGCACTGATGTTGTGTAGCCCAGAATAACCTTGAACTCACAGAGATCCATCTGTCTCTGTCTCCCAAATCCTTGGATTAAAGGTGTGTGCCAACATGGCCTGGCCTCTAGCGGCTTAGTTTTGCCCTTTGATCTTCTGGCAAACTTTATTTATTAAAACATAAATAAAATATCACCATACCATAAGGCTGAGGAGACAGGTGAAGTTATTGATTTGAAGCATGAGCACCTGAATTTGGATGTCCAGCATCTACACACAAAGCCGGGTGTGGTAGCGTTTGCTGGGAGGTGGGGGGTGAAGGTGGGTGATTGCTAGGGCTTACTGGCCAGCCATTCTAGTTAAAACAGCAAGCCCTAGGTTCAGTGAGAGGCCCCGTCTCAAAAATAAAGCAGAGAGCAAAGATGCCCTGTGTTGATCTCTGGCGCACACACACGTCAGCGTTTTGCATAAATTTGTATTCTATACCAGACTGCCTCCATAGCTATCCTTGGCTCCAAGTGGGATATGGGCCATGGGCTGGACACAGCTACAACCCTTTCTCTGAATCTGTGAAATCTGTAAAAGTTTATTCAAGTGACAATTCCTCAGAGCCTAGTGGATTTGGACTCATAGTAAAGCCACGGTGATGTTGCTGAAGAAGGAGAAAACCCTTTGGCTGGAAGAGGGAAATGCGTTATTGAAGACTCCAAGCAGGGAAAGCAAACCCATGTTGCAGAGAGACTGCAATGGCCCCAATAGATTGAGATGCCCCCCTTCACTGCCACACACACCATAGTCAGTTAAATTATTTAGTGAAATCTAGACAGAACCAGAGTGGCTGGGTACCAGTTTGGAGTGTCCTTTGGCTGTCTACTATCCAGTATAGAGACTTCTTCATCAGAACGGAGGAAGGGGCTAACGACATTATTTGGGAGCGTGGTAAATATGTAGAGCCTCAGGCTCACCTAGACAGATGGATCACAGCTTGATTTATAACAAAATCTGGGTTGACTTATATGGTCATTAATACCTGGGAAGAAGTGCTTCTCTGTAAACGATAGGTGGTAAAATCTACTTTACATGAAGGGGTGCTGGGTTTTGTTCAATGCTTTTCAGCATCTAATGAGGTAATCATGTTTTTTTTTTCAGTTTATTTATATGGTAGATTACATTAATAGTTTTTTATATGTTGAACCAGCCCTGCTTCTCTGGGATGAAGTCAACTTGATCATAGTGGATGATTTTTTTTTTTTGGTGTGTTCTTGGATTCAATTTGCCAGGATTTTATTGCATATTTTTGCAACAATGTTCATGAGGGAGATTGGTCTGTAGTTCTCTTTCTTAGCTGAATCTTTATGTGGTTTGAGTATCAGGGTAACTGTAACCTCATAAAAAGAGGAGTTTTGCAATGTTCCTTCTGTTTCTATTATGTGGAACAATTTGAGGAGTATAGGTATTAGCTCTTCTTTGAAGTTCTGGTAGAATTCTGCATGGAAACTGTCAGGCCCTAGGTTGTTTTTGCTTGGGAAACTTTTGGTGACTGTTTCTATTTCCTTAGGGGTTATAGGCCTATTTAAATTGTTCATCTGGTCTTGATTTAATTTTGGTATGTGGTACCTATCCAGAAAATTGTCTATTTATTTTAGATTTTTTTCCAGTTTTGTGGAGTACACATTTCTGAAGTATGATCTAATGATTCTCTGGGTTTCCTTAGAGAGATAGGGATATAAGAAACATATCTAAAAATATTAAAAGCAATATATAGCAAGCCGACAGTCAATATCAAATTAAATGGAAAGAAACTCAAAGCGATTCTACTAAAGTCAGGAACAAGACAAGGCTGTCCACTCTCTTGATATCTATTCAACATAGTACTTGAAGTTCTAGCTAGAACAATAAGACAACAAAAGGAGATCAAGGGAATACAAATTGGAAAGAAAGGAGTCAAACTTTCACTATTTGCAGATGATATGATAGTATACATAAGTGACCCCCAAAATTCAAACCCCTACAGCTGATAAACACCTCCAGTAATATGGCAGGATACAAGATCAACTCAAAAAGTCAGTAGTCCTCCTATATACAAATGATAAAGGGGCTGAGAAAGAAATCAGAGAAACATCGTCATTTACAATAGCCACAAATAACATAAAATATCTTGGGGTAACACTACCCAAAGAAGTGAAAGACCTGTATGACAAGAATTTTAAGTCTTTGAAGAAATAAATTGAAGAAGACAGCAGAAAATGAAAAGATCTCCCATGCTCTTGGATAGGTAGGATCAACATAATAAAAATGACAATCCTGCCGGGCGGTGGTGGCGCACGCCTTTAATCCCAGCACTCGGGAGGCAGAGGCAGGCGGATCTCTGTGAGTTTGAGACTAGCCTGGTCCACAAGAGCTAGTTCCAGGACAGGCTCCAAAGCCACAGAGAAACCCTGTCTTGAAAAACCAAAATAAAATAAAATAAAATAAAAAATAAAAAAATAAAAAAAAATAAAAAATGACAATCCTACAAAAAGTAATCCACAGATTCAATGCAATCCTCACCAAAATCCCAACACAATTCTTCACAGACCTCGAAAGAACAGTACTCAACTTCATATGGAAAAATAAAATACCCAGGATAGCCAAAACAATCCTGTATAGTAAAGGAACTTCTGGAGGCATCACCATCCCTGACATCAAGCTCTTTTATAGAGCTACAGTAATGAAAACAATTTGGAATTGGCATAAAACTTGACAGGTGGACCAATGGACTCAAATTGAAGAGCCTTATATTAATCCACACACCTATGAACACGTGATTTTAACAAAGAAACTAAAATTATACTATGAAAAAAAGAAAGCATCTTCAACAAATGATGCTAGTGTAACCAGATGTCAACATGTAGAAGAATGCAAATAGACCCTTATCCATCCTCATGCACAGAACTTAAGTCCAAATGGATCAAAGACCTCAACATAAAACCAACCACACTGACCCTCATAGAAGAGAAAGTGGGAAGTAGCCTTGAACGCATTGGCACAGGAGACCACTTCCTAAATATAACACCAATAGCACAGCCACTGAGAGCAACAATAAATGGGACCTCCTGAAACTGAGAAGCTTCTGTAAAGCAAAGGACACAGGCAATAAGACAAAACAGCAATCTACTGAATGGGCAAAGATCTTTACCAACCCCACATCAGACAGAGGACTGATCTCCAAAATATTTAAGGAACTCAAGATTCTATACATCAAAATACCAAATGATCCAATTTAAAAATGGGGTACAGATCTAAACAGAATTCTCAACAGAAGAATTTCAAATGGCTGAAAAACACTTAAGGAATTGCTCAACATCCTTAACCATCAGAGAACTGCAGATCAAAATGACTCTGAGATACCATCTTATACCAGTCAGAATAGTTAAGATAAAAATCACTAATGACAGCTTATGGTGGAGAAGATATGGAGTAAGGGGAACATTCCTCCATTGCTGGTGGGAGTGCAAATTTGTACAACCACTTTGGAAATCAGTATGGTGGTATCTCAGAAAACTGGGAATCAATCTTAGTCAAAACCCAGCAATATCATTCTTGGGCATATACCCAAAGGATGCTCAAGCATACTACAAACACATGTGCCCTACACTGTTGATAGCAGTATTATTTGTAATAGCCAGAACCTGAAAACAACCTAGATGCCCCTCAACTGAAGAGTGGATAAAGAAAATGTGGAACATTTACACAATGGAGTACTACTCAGCAGTTTAAAAAAAAAGCCATCTTGAAATTTGAAGGCAAATGGATGGAACTAGAAAAAAAATCATCCTGAGTGAGGTAACCCAGACCCAGAAAGACAAACATGGTATGTACTCCCTCATAAATGTTTATTAGACGCAAAACAAAAAATAATCAAGCTATAGCCCATGACCCCAGAGAAGCTGGGTAACAAGGAGAACCCTAAGAGAAAGATTCATAGATCCCCTGGGAAGGGGAAATAGACATGATCTCCTGAGAAAACTGGGAGCATGGGGGCGGGAGTGAGGGGAGGGTTGAAGAGGAGGAGGAGGGGTGAAGGGGATGGAAGGAGGAGAACATGAGGTTGGCTGAGATGGGAGGTCAGAGAGGGAGAGCAAGGAAAGCGATATCTTGATTGAGGGAACCATTATGGGGCTAGCAAGAAACCTGACACTAGGGAAATTCCCAGGAATCCACACGAATGACCCCAGCTAAGACCTTAAGCAATAGCGGAAAGGGTACCCGAACTGGCCTCCTGTAATCAGATTGATGACTACCTTAATTGTCATCATAGAACCTTCATCTAGCAACTGATGGAATCAGATACAGAGATCCACAGCAGAACACTGGGCTGAGCTCCCAAAGTCCAGTTGAAGAGAGGGAGGAGTGAGAATACGAGCAAAGGGGTCAAGACCATGATGGAGACACCCACTGAAACAGGTGACCTGAGCTAAGGGAGCTCACTGCCTCTGGACTGACAGTAGGGGAACCAGCATAGGGCCAAACTAGCTCCTCTGCATGTGGGTGACAGTTGTGTGGTTGGGACATTCTATGGGGCCACAGGAAGTGAGACCAGGATTTATCCCTAGTGCTTGAACTGGCTTTTTGGAGCC
The DNA here is from genome assembly GCA_004026605.1 of Ondatra zibethicus. Classification (NCBI taxonomy): domain Eukaryota; kingdom Metazoa; phylum Chordata; class Mammalia; order Rodentia; family Cricetidae; genus Ondatra; species Ondatra zibethicus. The sequence continues at coordinate 118,387 of PVIU01000573.1, read as the reverse complement.
CATTCTCTTGCTCAGCCTAGATTTAGTAGGAAGGGCCTTGGTCCTGCCTCAAAGTGATATGCTAATGTTTGTTGACTCCCCATGGGAAGCCTTACCCTCCCTGAGGAGTGGATTGGGGGTGGGGTAGGTGGGAAGATGAAGGGAGCGGGAGGAGGGGAGGAAGTAGGAACTGGGATTGGTATGCAAAATGAGAAAAGATTGTTTTTTTTTTAAGAATAAATAAGTAAATTTAAAAAATCTACCTTACAAGGCTGTCATGGTCCTAAGTGAGATCAAATGAGGGTGCCTAGTAAAACGACTGCCTCTGTGGCAGCTGGAAAGTGTGTTTCCAGTGATTTGGTAACAGTTGGTCTCAGCCCGCTGCGGCCCTGCTTTGAGCTGCTTCCCTTGGGACAGCAGGTGCTGACTCCCAAGAGGAAGAGGAGCAAATTAATTGTTAAACACAACCGTTATTAAAAATCAAGTGACACCCACTCACAATTTAAACGCTACTCTAAAACGAGGGTAAGCAGGTACAAACCATGCTACTCCCCACTGACTACAGCCGATCACCTGAGCCTCTGAGGTCATTTGCCCTCACGCTTATGCTGAGCAAATGCTGTTCCCAGACGCATCTGTGTACAGTGGCCTCCTCGCTTTGATGGACATGTCCCCTCCAGAAAGCTTGCCGTGAAATGCCTGCAAGCATGCCGCTAAACCAACACTCATTATTCCTCATTAGCATACAATATGCAAAATGCTTGGCACTGATGAAAGATTGCTTTCCTGTGTGTCAGGTGACAGGCAAAAGCCCTTCCTCGGGAAGCTAGGAGTGCAGGAACAAACTGGACGTTTTAGTAGACAACTCAGTTCACAACTGTGCCACAGACTGAATTCCTGCAAGCAATTTCCGCTCCTCCTCTATTCCTTCCTCCTCTTTTCTCCCTGTCTTTTCCTTTATTCCTCTTTCTCTCATTTTCCTTACTTTGCTTTTTTTCCCTTCAGTGTTCTTATCCAGATAATTACGAAAATCTGACTTTCTCCTAAACACCGCGCCCAAATCAGCTATTAGGTCATGTTTAAAATTTTGTCTGTGAAAAACAATATTTTGTTGCAATGTTGGTTACAGTTTGTGGATGAAATGGGTTTTCGTGCCATTCTTAACTTATTGCATGACGTCTAAAGCTTGTAGCGGGCATTAAGTATTCAGAAGAGAAGTGGCGTGTCTTCTCGTCCTTGTCCTGCTTGGCCCTCCTGCATGCGTGTGGGACAGAAAAAAGAGCAATAAAGAGCAAAGCTTCAGGTAGCTTTGGGGAAAGAACTAGAGACGCATCCAAAGCCTTCAGAGGCGCAAAAGGAACTAGGAGCTTTCTAGAGATTGCCGGCATAGGGACAGAAGGATGAGCTCACTTGAGGAGGAGGGGAGCTGGCGGATCCTTCTCTGGAATGTGCTGTGAGGAGGGATTGGACCTAGCCTACTTGAGTGGGCTGAGAATAATTAACTGGCTTCTGCAGCCTACTGGTGTCACCTGTGTGCACGGCACTTCCTGGAAATCTGGTATTAATGTCTACCTTGGTATATTGGGGAGTGGATGAACCAGGAGCTGCCTAGCCAGTGGCCAGTGAGGGTGATTGGGCCCTGGATCACCTCATTAATGTGTCTGTCTTCACTTCAGGGGCAGCCTGCAAAGAGCTGCCTTCAGTTCTGTGTAATCAGATAAAAATGAACTCACCCCCCCACCCCACCTCACAACCGCCCACAGCCAGTCGGGAAGAGCCTAGCCAGGGAGGCTGAGCAGACAGTTACAAACGCATTGTGACTTTTGGCACAGCACCTCCACCTCCACCCGTCCTCCCTCCTGCTGCCAACGGGGCCTCAGGCTCTTGTAAAGTCAGTACATTCTTATAAACCTTTAATTCTTTTGCAATTTCGATGCCAGCTTGATGAATAACCAATGATGTTGTCTTACATTTAGATTATATTCATAGTAGAGAGATAGTTGGGGATGCCTGAAAAGGCAATGTGTGAGCACAGAACTCAACTGCTATATATTTCTGGGTCAAATATTTATTTTTGCAGGCTGATTGTTTAATACAGTCATTAAGAGCTATGCATGCTTATAATTAAATCTCATTAAAAGCAAGTTCAATAAACATGTAAAGTGTATCATTTCCTCCTTGTGTTATTACATCTGATTATCTTGGGCTGTTTGCACCCACTGGATTTATGTGACACAGAAATGCTATGTCTAACCATGTCTCTGTGCATACACATATACAGACTATATGGATGTATCATCATAGTACATATTACACACGTTAATACACAGGTACATATTACTGTGCTGTTAGGTGACTGGCGGTAGGAGTGGTGCCAGCCAGGTCATGGAGTTTCAGTGCCTGGCACTCCACAACTGGGGGCGTTATGAGTATTGTATCAGTGACTCTGATGACCCAAGTGTCTACAGTCCTCTCTCTGTTGAGGACTCCCCTTCCTAGCTAATGGTCGTCTACTGAGCAAAGGTGCATTGCAATAAACAACTCCCTTAATTGCATTCTAAGCCTTAGCCTTATACCCTACGGGTAAATGTAGCCATTACCCCTACTCATCAGAAGTCTCTTTATATTAAATGGAGACCTTTACAGGAAACACAGTGCAAAGATCAATGGGTTACAAGGCGCCCAACTCTGTCATCTGTGGCTGGGGAATATCACAGAAGAGGCGGGAAAAGATTGCAAGAGCCAGAGGACCCGGAAGTCTAAAGTCTGCAGTGTGATGGCCTCTTTCAGAAATGGCTGCAAAAACAAGCCACGGACACTGACAATATCAATAGAATGCTAACTCGGAAAGGGAAACTCTCACAGGGCCCCACCCCTAGACAAATCTACAGGCGGCTTATGACTGCTAAGGGAGGGAGAATCAGCCTTTCCCAGGGACGAACTCCTTGATTGATTATCCTGGTCAATCTTGAACCCATATACACACAACAATAAAAAGACACAGCAGGTTGTAGTTACATATTTGTTTATATATACAGGTATGTAACAATAATAATCAAAGAAAAAGAGGGTATCAATTCAAGAGTTGGGGGATATCAGAGGGATTGGAGGGAGGAAAGGGAAGGGGTGATGAAATCATATTTTAACTAAAAAGGTAAAAATAAATGAACAAATAAAATGCAAAGGATATATATTAACATTAAAAAACTTTTGTACAGTGAACAGAAGTCCACAATGATGGGTGACCAGAGTCAGAGCACAGCCATTACAAACACTGAATATGGGCAGTGATGGGGCTCCTGGTCTGTGAGAATTAGCTGGCCTGGATGGTGTTAACAGCTCCTGACGGCCCATGACCATGTGGGAGACAGTGAGGCCAAAGAATAAAATGAGAATCACAGAAGGCATTAAATCATTTGTTGCCTCTGCCAGCCCTGAACTGGTAGATAGTCCATAAGAAAAAAGTCCTGGCTGGTGGTTGAAACCTCCTTCCCTGACCTCCAGAGGATCCGAAAGTAAAACATGAGTCATTATTATCAAAGCAGTTGAGAAAACTCCAAGAGCATAAAAGCAGTCACCATTAAGGTGGGTGGGAGTGAGTGGTCTGTCTGTGTGTTTGGGGAAAAGAGGGATTCATGCAGGGAGGGTGGGCCCAAGAGCTGTCTGAACCTGCAGGTTATTTAAAAAGCCCTGAAGGTGTCTCACCTACCTGTCTGCTAGGTAGCCAATCCCTACAGCACCGATGAAAAACCCCACGTTCACTACGGACTGAAACAGGTCCAGCATCCAGGAGTGAGCACACACTAGGTTAAACTGTCCAGATGTGAGGTGTGGTCCAAGCCGGGGAAGGAGCAGGAGGGAGAGAGGGAGAAAATCCTGTTATAATCTTGTTAGACACAGTTCAGCTCGGAGAGTTCTTTGAATATTCCAAACTGGGAGTCCTGGGAGCTCCAGGGGTTCAGCTAATTAGCGCGTGCTACTTACTCGACTATTTCTTGAACCGGGTGCCAACAGCCCAGCTGTTTCCTAACTCATGCTAATTTTCTGTAGACCAGCAAAAGATTTCCCCTGGAATCCATTTAGCATTCCATCTGGTAGTGGGAGTCGGGCATTTGGCTAAAGCTTTGGCTCTATCAACCGAACTTCTCCCTTCTAGTCCTAAGACACAGATGTGATACATCTGTACAGCCAGGGAGCGTGAGATTTAAGATCTCTCAGCTGTCTGTTATGTTAAACAACTGGGGGATTCACAGAGTCCTGCCAATGACTGGGTGCATTTGGTCTGTTGTGCCCGGAAGGCAGGTGCTGGCCTGGCAGGCAAGGGAGATGGTCTTCCAACCTCACCCTGCCTTCTTATTCGGCAGTCTAGAGCACATCCGAGTTCTCCTGCTCTGGCCTCAGTTTCCCGACCTCTGTACAAAGGGATGAGGTGAGTCTCTGCAGAGCTATTTCAGAGAAGTATCCTGGAGCCTTGATGTGACGTGGAGCCTGTTTCTGATCCCCCAGACGAGGCTCTTCCGCTAAAGGCCAGGCCGCCCTCAGCGGACCCAGGCGGTCTTTTCCAACTAGCTGCTGAGCAGCTTCCTATGTCTGCAGGACAATTCCGCAGTAAGTTTCCATGCTTGACTTTCCTCTTCAGGGAATGAGGCCTCACACTTAGATCATATGTATGTGTGTGTATGCATATATGCGAGTGTTCCTAAGTATGCACACGTGCAGATGGGGTCAGGGAGAAGTTCCAGTTGCTGTTTCTCAGGCACCATCTTCATTTTTTTTATTGTTATGGGGCCTCTCATTGGCCTGAATCTGGCCAACTAGGTTCAGCTGGCTGTCTAGCAAGCCTCACAAATTCAAGCGTCTTTGCCTCCCTGATGCTGGGACTATGATCACATGCCCACACCTGGCTTTTTCTGCAGGTTCTGGGCCTTAAACTCAGGTTCTCAAGCTTACAAGGCAGGTGCTTTACCTACAGAACCATACTCTCAACCATGACTGTATCTTTTAAACCACTCTTATCACCATTGTATGTGTGTGTATGGTGTATGTGTGAGTAGGTGTGCACCTGTCCCTGCTTGTATGTGGAAGTTAGAGGACAACTTTGTGGAGCTGGCTCTCTCTTTCTACTTTCACAGATTGTCAGACTTGCATGGCGAGTGCTTGACCCTCGAAGTCACCTTGCCTGCCCTTGTGACTAGACTTTTTAATAAAAATAGTTCTGCCATAGTCTAACCCCCAGCCCCCAAATTTCCTGTGGGCATTTTGACCACGCTAAAGAGGAACACATCTCTGGAGGAAAAAGAGCACATCTTATAACACCCACTAGCAGAGCGTGTATCAGAGGAGGGCCACATTATTTTTGGTGGCCTTTGTGTGGTGGGATAAGCGGCTTCTGGCAAATGTGAATCTCAGAAGCATGCCCACATCTGACATCGCTTTTAGGCATCCCGATGTGTGTTTGCTTGTTGCTTACTGCCGAGACCTGCACATACCAGGATCACGCCTGTCAGCATTGAAGGAGTTCTCAACAACCCCCTCAGAGGAGGGAGAGGCTGCTTATTTTAACCAGGAAACTAGGATTTTATAAGGCTTATAAGTCCAAAAAGCATGTCTGGTCAAGTATAAGAACCATGTGTTTCCTAGTTCAATCATTTGCTTCGTTTGCATCCTGATCCCTGAACTCACTTACCTCGGTGACGATGGAGGAGCCAGGAGTGTCGTACACCCAGCCATGCTGGCAGGGGCTCAGAGGCAGGTGGCTCCTATTGGCAGCCAGACTGGACAGTGGGTCCACACAGTCAAGGATGCTCTGGTTCCAGTCCACCTCATACTGCATGCACTGGCTGAGGAAGGAGGCCTCATCTGCGGACCCCAGGCCTGGCACAGTGTAGTTCAGCTCCTCTTCCACGCTCCAGCCACATCTCTGGCTCAGTTCAGCCACCCCGGGACTCCAGCAGCGGTGGTTAGGGGTAAAGCCCAGGAAAACGATGCCCACGTAGATGGGAGTGAAGGCACCCGAGAGCAGAGCTAAGAGGAAAAATGTTTGTTTCTGGAAAAGGTGGAACTCTCCTATATGTTCTAGAATATCATCCACCGTCGGCATGGCTCTCAGAGGCAGCTGATCCTGAGGTTTCGCCTGCAGGACTCCAAATGCTGCTGAAGGCAGCCACGGTCAGCTCAGGATGACTCTTGACCAAGAGTCAAAGGGTGAGCGTTAGTTTACTTTAAAGAGGGACCAGCCTTCGGGTCAGACTTTCCTTGGGAGGACAACTTCCAACAGTACCTCTCCAGTGGGGGAAGATCTTGCTGCCCGGAAATGCCCAGAGCAGGCCCTGGAGTGTGATGTGTTTACTGTAACCTCATTCTCTGTGAGTCCGTCTCTGCTCACACCGGCTCTACAAACAATCCCTTCTCTGTATCCCACGGGGAGAAATCCGAGTCCCTTAGCATATCACAGCTGGTTAATCTTTCTTCAGCACATTAAGTGGCCAGAAAAATTAATACATCCTCTGTCACCTACACAGCCAGCCTCTCCTACAAGGTGGGACAGAGGTGGCATATGCATTCAGTTGTGCATGCCCAGTGCAGTGTGCACCAGGGTCTGGGGTCACCTCCAAGTACTTTTTGCAGGTTATGGATCCTTCTGAATGCCATGCACTTGAGCGACGTGCTGTGGCGGCTTGCTTTGATGTACCTCGGACTGACTCGTTCTGCCTTTTCAAAGGCTTCACTCCAATTGGGCATTCTTGCCTGTCAACCCTGATGTGTCCTTCCTCTTCATCCACTTGCGAGGAAAGAATAACACATTCATCTCACATCTAGGTCAAGCACTAATACAGGGACTCGGTGTGTCTGCTCCATCGTCACTTTGTTGTTGTTCTAGGTCACCCATCTGTGTTAGGTTAGGGAAGGTCCTTTAGGATGTTGGTGAGGACATCTAAATGCAATGGATTTAGGCTCTCTTTCCTGCTGGACAGAAGGATCCCAGGGCACTGTGATGCTGCCAAGCAAAGTGGAGAAGCATGCCTGCTGACAAACCTGACAAAAATAGGAATGTAACCTCTATTTGTCTGCCTGCCTGTCTGTCTCCCCTTTCTCTGGTCCATGCTCCCTGTCTCTCATTTTCTTTCCTTCTTTTTGCTTTCCTACCTTTGTTCTCCTCTTCCTCACCCTCATCCTCTTCTGTTAAATGATCAGTGGGTATAACAGCTCAGTCCAAAGGCAGTGACCCGTGATAGTCCTCCCCCTGCAGCCTCTGGGGCTGGACACTGGCGAGGATGTCTGTGACCGTCTTGTCTGCCTCCCAGAGGCATTCCACTGCCTGGGCCCCTGCAGCCCCTTGGCCATCTGCTGAGTGAGTGGCTTCAGAGACATTTAGGGATTTCTTCAGTGGTGTCCAGACATCTTAGGCGAGTATGGCAGGAACTGAGACTATGTCTATTATTCACTGGGCAGGCTGTGGGAGTGGGCTAGTTCAAAAAGTGACTATGATTGGCAAGCCTCCCTCTACATCCAGGGACCGGACATGGTCCTGGCTGCCTCCTACTTGGCAATTCACAAGCCCTCACACCTGTGATTGACTCATGGGTACAGCCCCTATCAGGACGCCAAATCTTCATGCCCTTGAGCAAGAGGCCTCCAGGTGAGAGTCAAGGGAAGCAACCTGTGCCAAGGAGCGATGCTGAAATCTATCCTGTACTAGAAGGAACGATCAGATAAGGCAAAGGCAGATGCTCGGATCACTTACAGCGTTGGCTCCACAGTCACGTGACACGGTGCATTGAGACGTTAGCACAGCCTTGAAGCCCAGAGCGGAGCAGATGTAAAATCAATGCTATTGGTGACAGACTAGAGGACAGCTGAGCCACACAGACAAGCAACAGCTCCATGGTGCCCCACAGGGAAACCACAGGAGCTACCTCAGTGCTGGGCATTTCAATCTGGGCATTTTGTGTCCTTGTCACTTTATTTGTGGGCAATTTCCACATTCAGAAATGTGACCCGAGGGCAGTCTGGGGTGTTGATCATTTAATCCACACGAACAGATAATTTATTGTAGTTAACAGCAGAGGTATATCTCAACTTCTCTCAGGTTCCTTGTAACACAAATAAAATGTTGTCCCCAGGTTTCTCCCTATCTTCTGTTCAGTACTGTAGGTGACCGCCTGCAATCATGCCAACCTTAACTTTCCCAGATTCCACACCAGAAGGCAGGGCTAGTCAAAGAAAGATGTTGGAATAGATGCAGACTTTTCAATGGCCAGAGGCACATTTGAGGCAAAGGGCAGAGCTGAGCGAGGAAGGCTTGGGGTCATTTGTCACACAGGTTTCAGGAGATGGTGTCTGATATTTGGGCATCAGGGCATCCCTTAGCCGCATGGAGCCAACCTGAGACAAGAATGGCGGAAGCAGGTGGCTTTACAGAGGCAGATTATTGTGTGCTGTCATCGCAGATGGAAGGACACTATTCACATGAGGTCCTAGCCATGTCACCAGGCCTCCTCGGTAGTCAGAGCTGACATGTGTGACCACACAGGGTTAAGCAGATTGGTTTGCAAGACAGACATTCAACCCCACACTCCACCCTTCCTCCCTTTTCTTCCTCTCTCCCCCACCCCACCCCTCCAGGACTATCACAGCCAGGTGGGGCCCACAGGTGGACACAGCCTCTTTGACTTAGAGCTATGGACTCATTATGCTGTTGAATGCGACTGATTACTTGAGAAAGCTTCATCTTCTGGAACTTTCCTCTCATTGGGACATTATTCTCCCAATGCAGGCTGAGTAAGAAGCTTTCCTATGCAGAAATTCCAGTAGCTGAAGACTTCAGAATCTTGCTTTTCCAAATTAGGCATTGCTGCTTCTCCGCAGCCCTGTGGCAGCCACGGAGCAGCCCTGGGGCAGCTGTAGGCCGGATTCTGCCTGTCTCTGCCTCTCTAGTGCTGGGATTAACAAGAGTGTACCACATCTGACTTTTTGTATGGGTTCTAAAGCTTGAAGTTAACCCTTCATGCTTGTACAGTAAGCATGTGACTTGGCCACTCCCACGTCCCTAACACGCTTTTTACATAGTGGATCCAGATTGGATTTGATTAACAAAACAAAAACCACAAAACCCAAGATACCTACGAACCATTCAGGGCTTCCCGCCTCTAGTGCCTCTGGCAGCATCTTTGTCCATCTTTCAATGACTTTTTATTATTTTCAAGGGATAAATCTAGTCAGTTCTCTTTATTATTATCTTTTTATAGCCTGACTTCTCCTATGATGCAAGTTGGCACACATGAAATCAGATTTGTTAGGATGACCTTGGCCCACAGATACCTGTAGTTTGGGAAAGAGAAAGATAAAAGAATGGGGACAAAGGGCTTCTGGTCCATGGGTAGCCACAGCTTCAGCCTAGGTACAGAATTTTGGCTACACTAAGTATGGTGACAATTGCCAGGGAACTTTCTTTTTTATTTTATTTTATTTTTAAAAAAGAAGACAAACTATCTTTTTTTCATTTTACATACTAATTCCAGTTCCCACTCCTTCACCTCCTCCCACTCCCTCCTCCTTCCCCTCCACCCCATCCCCCATCCACTCCCCAGAGAGGGCAAAGCACTTAGTTCTGAGGAAGGACCAAGGCCCTCCCCACTATATCCAGGCTGAGCATGGTATCCATTCAAAGATAATGGGTTCCAAAAAGCCAGTACAAGCAGCAGGGACAAATCCTGGTGCCACTACCAGTGGCCCCGCAGTCCGTCCCAGCCATGCAACTGTTTCTCACATTCAGAGGGCCTAGTTTGTCCCTTTGCTTGTTCCTTCTCTGTCCGGTTGGAGTTGGTGAGCTCCCATTAGCTCAGGTAAGCTGTTTCAGTGGGTGTTCCCATATGGTCTTGACCTCTTTGTCATATTCTCTCTCCTCCCACTCTTCAACTGGACTTTGGGAGCTCAGTCCAGTGCTCAACTGTGGGTCTCTGCCTCTGTTTCCATCAGTTGCTGGATGAAGGTTCTCTGGTGACATTTAAGATAGTCATCAATCTGATTACAGGGCCGGTTCAGGCACCTTCTCCACTATTGCTTAGGTCTTAGCTGGGGTCATCCTTGTGGATTCCTGGGGTTGTTGCTAGTAGTATTGTTTGCCTAGTATGTACAAAGCCCTGGATTAAATCACAAGTACTGAAAATAAAATGAAGTTAAGAGTCAAAAAGTAAATGTCCATAGCAATTGCAGGCAAAGGAATAAGTAAATAGATTATGTAAAGGAGAGTCGTTCTCTATTAATACCTCAAAAAATGGCCCAGGGTGGGAGCTAAGAAGCTCAGTGATTAAGAGCACTGGCTGCAGCTGTGGGACAATGGTCTTTTATCCTATCAGTTGTATTATTTTTAATAAAATGCTGATTGGTCAGTAGCCAGGCAGGAAGTATAGGTGTGGCGACCAGACAGGAAGTAGAGGTGGGGCAATGAGAACAGCAGAATTCTGGGAGAGAAAAGCTCAGTCTGCAATCGTCATCCAGACACAGAGGAAGCAAGATGTGACTGCCTCGCCGAAAAAGGTACCAAGCCATGTGGCTAACACAGACAAGAATTATGGGCTAATATAAGTTATAAGGGTTAATAAGAAGCCTGAGATACTAGGCCAATCAGTTTGTAATTAATGTAGACCTCTATGTGATTTCTTTGGAACTTAATGACTGCGGGAACCGGGCATGACAGAAAACTCAAGTCAATAGGCTGCTCTTCCAGAGGACCCAGGTTCGGTTTTCAACACCCACATGGTGACTGACTGTCAACCATTTGTAACTCCTGTTACAGGGGACCCAATGCCCTTTTCTGACTCCTATAGGCAAACCATGCACATGGTAACAGGCAAAACACTCATGCACATCGAAAGCGTCAGAGCCAAAGGTGTTATTGTCTCTTAGCTCCATCACACTAGACACCTGAGAGGGGGATGTTCTGCTGAGATCACATCTGTTGTGGGAGCATGGCCAAATAGAGCAGAGGTCTGCAAACCTCAATAGACATCTATATATGCTATGAGGGACTGGGCTCTAAGGCGAGAACTCTATGAGATTCTCACTGTGTGTCTGTCTCTCTCGAGTTGTGCATCATTTTACCATAAAGAGCCAGGGCTCTAAGGTCAAGAGTCGACTATGATATGGTAATACATGAAGAAATATCACACTGTGAGATGGCTCTGTGGGCAAGAGGACCCGAGTTTGACTTTCCAGAACCTACGTGGGCAGGATCACAGTGCTATGCCCTCCACTGGCTAGATCTGAGGTTAACTCCATCCTTGTCAGAACCACGCTGTGGAAAGTGTTCTGGGGTCAGAGAGTGGAGCAGGAGAAAAAAGCGCATCCTCTACCACCCACCTTGTTACTGGGGATTCCCCTCTTTTAAACCTGATGGGCAAGGGGTGCTCCATCTTCCTCGGTGCTCCCTTCTAAAGAAAGCTTTCTGTTAGAACGTGTTTAAACATAATCACCATGAAAAGAAAAGGAGGTGGAAGGATAGAAGGGTACTATTACATTCCCTCCAAATATTCACTGAAGTTCTGGCCTCCAGCATTTCAGGATGTGACCTCATTTAGAAACACGGATGGCACAGACTTAATTAGCTAAGATGAACTCATGCTAGAGTAGGTGGGCCCTGTCCAAGAGTAGGTGGGCCCTGTCCAATGGGACTGGCACCCCTCCCGGAAGAGGAGAAGACTCACAGATGGAGGCAGAGACTACGTGCAGTGGCTCCAAGCCAAGGAAAACCAGGGGATCACAGCCATGACCAGAAGCTGACAGAAGCCACGCAGGATCCCCCTGTAGGTGGGGGATGCGGTGAAGGCCTGCCAACCATGACCTCAGATTGCCCTGTAGAACTGCAGGAAGGCGCTTCTGTTGGCTTAAGCGGCCCAGCTGTGGCATTTTGTTACAGCAGCTGCAGGAAGCTAACGCGCCTACTGAAGGGAGTCAGTGGGTCCGCAGGGCTGTCTTGTGTCTCTGCTGCGCAAATGAAGGGAGTGCCTTTCTGATGGTCTTGTGTGAGTTTCCCGGGTGTCCAGTCTCCACTCTCTACTTTTGAGGGTAGAGCCTGCCATGGTTGGAATGTTGGTATCCTCCGAAGCTTCACCTGTTGGAACCCATGGGCACTCCCAGGGGTCGCACCTGGGGTGGTAAATTTTGATTGTATATAACTGCAGCCTGGCTGAGTCTGTTCAGCGTTAGGTTAGAGGTGCTCAGTCGGTACAGTGCTTGCAGTGCAGTCATGAAGACCCGACTTTGATTCCCAGCACCACGTGAAGAGGCCGATACAATGGCTTATAATTACAGCAGGCAGGAGGGTCCCTGGGGCTTCGAAGCCGGTCAGTCTAAGTGAATCAACGACTCCGGGTCTTAGGGATAGACCCTGTCTCACAACAACAACAACTGCAAACTAGAACAGCTCCCACCCCCAACAAGTTGGATGGTGCCTGTCCTCTGGTCTACATGCATGGGGGCACACGCGTGTGAGTGCCTGCCTTCCCCCTCCCGAAGTGCATTTACTACTCTGATAAACCCATCAGAAAATGGAAACACTGTAAGATGGGGTCATCTTAAGCCAGGGACTGTTCAGTTTGAGAGGCGAGAGCTTCAGGAACCTGTCCAGTCCCGAGGACTCCATCCTGGTGACAGTAACATAATACTAGCAGTATCGTGGAGGATACCTGGAGGCAATAAATTTGATTTTATTTGTCTTGTAATTCACCTGACTGTGGACATCTTGCTATAGGAGCAGAAAGTGGGCCTCTATTTCCTTAGCTTCTCTTCTGTGTTTTCCGTCTCCTTGTTTCTGTGCTGAAGGCTGTGCAGGATTTCAACTCACCGGTTTTCTGCTTGTGGGCTGAGCCTGCAGGCTCACTTGTCCAGGGAATTTTACTTAGTGACTGAATTTGTATTTGGGGACTTTGTCATTCCCATTTACCCCTTTGTTTCTTTAATTTTGCATTCTTGGATTATGCATTTTAAACCTTCCTTCAGACTTTTGAAACATTCCCATCTTGCTAGTTAGTTGCTTTGTAAATTCGACAGAGTCAATGACAATGGAGCTTAAATAAAGAGAGGCTGATTTGGGCTCACAGTCGGAGGGGACAGCCAGGCATGGGGTTCAAGTCACAGCGGCAGGAGCTTGAGATGGTCACAGCATCTGCAGAAACACAGAGAGATGAATGTGGCGCTAGCGTGCCATCCTTTTTCATCTGGGATCACAGCCCAAATGCATGCTACCACCCACATTTAGGGTGATTGTCCCATCTTGGCTAACCCAGCCTAGAGACTCCCCGCTAGACAAGCCCACAGGTTTGTGTCTGGTGGTTCCTGGTCCTGTCGAGTTGACAGTTGAGGTTAACCATCACACTCACAAAGTTATTTTCAAATCCCCTCACTTCTGTCTTCCTAGGTTGAGGGGCAGAATCATGTTGCTCCTTGGGTCTGGGGATTCAGTTGCAGCTACTCATGACTTACAGGTTTGAGGGTACACCTCTGTTCCTCCCACCCCTGGTCATTAAACTCCAACCAAGAAACTACCACACCCATGAGTCGGAAACCCAAGAGCCACCTATCCAATTCCAAGTTCCTCTAGGAGCCTGGCTTCTAGGAGCCTCTTCGGCACTGGAGGTCTCTATCCAATGATGCTCTATCCAGCATTTTTTCTGTCTGCTCTGGACACCAGTGTCAGCTGGCATTTATAACGTGTCTACTGTATGCTCACTGTGGCTAGACACTGAGGGTGCAGAAAACACAAGGCACAGCCTCTCTCCACAGGAAAGTCCAGCGAGCTAAAGAGATGCGAAGTGGAGTGTGTGGTAAAACGTAACCATGGTGAGGTGCTGAGGAAGCCTAGGGGAGGAGCTTCCTGCTCAGGCTTTGGGAGAGGTAGAGGATGAGAAGGGGGAGGTAGAGAGAGAACAATCTTCCAGGCCTAGCTTCTGGAAAAGGCACAAGAGCTTTTTGTAGGGAACCGAGTTCCACCCTGGCTTGCTTCCTTTTTTTTTTTTTTTTTTTTGGTTTTTAGAGACAGGGTTTCTCTGTGGCTTTGGAGCCTGTCCTGGAACTAGCTCTGTAGACCAGGCTGGCCTCGAACTCACAGAGATCCGCCTGCCTCTGCCTCCCGAGTGCTGGGATTAAAGGCATGCGCCACCACCGCCCCGCTTTCTTTTGCATGAGTGTGTGCAGCTACCAAGACCTCACACAGACGTTCTCGCAGCCTCCCTCTCATGGGCTGGGGCTTTACTGAGCTGAGTGCTTACTACCAGCACCAAAGAAGTTATTATTTGATGAGCCATGTGTTTGGGAAGCATAATCCCAACAACCCGTCAAGGTAGCTTCCCAAAGATTAATGCTGCTGTCAGTATGCGTTCTACGAAAGGCCAAGTGGAGGCACCTGCCATGGTGGGGGCACCCGCCAATGAGGAGGCACCCCCCACTGTAAATGTTTCTTAGGGTTCTGCTCCCAAAGTCTCAGGAAGTTTTATTTGTTTTTATTAAAACCGAATGTTTTAGTCACATATTTTTGGTATGGTATAAAAATTATTATTTATAATGAAAACAAATAATTTGGGACAATTTCAAACAAGGGACCTAGAAGAGAAGAACACACTGGGTAGTCTGGAAGACTGTCAGGTGTCTGGGTTGGATGTCACCTCATGGAAGTATCATCTGATATGGTTGAAACCAGTTTTTTAACCACAGCGTGATTTGAACTTGTGGCTGGGGACACTCTGCATATGTTTTGTAGGTTTTTTTTTGTAGTTTTTTGTAGTTGAGTGTTTTGTAGTTTCTCTGTTTCCAGTTGAGAGGTACTAGAAGCCTCTTTTCTTGAGTCAGAACACACGGGTGTCTCTCTAGATGATGACTATTAATTAGGCTCAATCCTTATTGTAGAGAAGACAAGTGAAGGCCCAGAGAGGGCAGGTCATGTGACTTAGATGACTTAGCACCTCTATCCCTGCCCCCAATGAACAGCCTGCTGGGTAGCATTTAGTCCTCTTTGAATGGCACCCTGGTGTTGGGGCACTGTGGACTCCTAGACCCTGAATTTCCTTTGACCCCCTGCCTGCTGGAGTAAACAACTTGTTTCCTATGCTTGCAGCTGCTCTGAGCAAAAAACTTGTTTTGCAGCTGCTCTGAGAACGAGCCCCTCAGGAGTTCCTGATGGCAGGGGAGTGGTTTCTGGTGGGCTTGCAGCTGAGTGTTAGGGCTTGGAAGGAGACCCTATATAAGCTGCCCTGGAATACAATAAAGGAGGCATTCTTGGCTGTGCATGCATGTGCGTGCGTGTGTGTGTGTTTCAATCTCCAGGCCCTTGCCCGACTCGCAAACTGTACAGTAGTGCGTGGCATGGCTTGCACTATACCCTGAGCTCAGAGTCGGAGTGACGAGGAAGGAAGCCTGTCTTGGAGGGCTGAATGCAGCCAGCTTGTGTTGTTTGCCTCTAGCAGGAGTTCATCTCTAGCTGGCTGAAGAACTGAGATTTCTTGATATTTCAGTGCTTTTTTGCTTTTTAATTGATTCAGCGGCACCCACACTCCTCCTGGGCTCACCCTTTCTTTTAGGACAGTGTCTGCTTACCTTGCAATCTTGTGAAAACATAACCCCTTGGGCCAGGCCCAGAGGGCTTTTGTGCACTTGCTGGTTCTCTGCGGTACTGGTGATCGGGTGACCAGATGCTGGCCAAGCGGTAAGTGGATCCATGCACAGCCTCTCTCCTCTGATAACGGGGAGTAATCCATGTAAGGTTAAAGTTCCCTTCGTGAAAACATCCACTTCTGCTTGAGGCATTTTCTCCTGGTCAGTATATTCAGAGGCCTGGGGGATTAAAAAAATCACTTATTTGAAACCCTGTGGTCCTGTCCTTTGCCTCTAAACCATCGTATTGACAAACAAGTGACAGCAAAGAGAGAATTAAACCAGGCTCTAGAAGGTTCTTTTGGGGCTTGCCCTGCCAATCCCTATGAGACTGTCTCATCCACAGGTTATTCAGGGTCACAGGAGGCTTGGATGCTGATACTTCCCAGACCTGTTGTCACTTTGTCTGGAGGCTTGTGTCCGGGAAAGACCACCGCGCCAGCACTCAGCCAGTGACATTCAAGCTCTGCTCAATTTATGTCAGTATACCAGTGACGAAATTCACAACTCTGTTGTCCCTGGGGGCTGCTAGTGTTGTCTGATGGGATGGATTCTTGTGGTGACCTGTGCCAGGAGCCACAGTAAGTCCTTCTCCCTGCCTGTTGTTGATGAGCTGCAGCTCCGAGAGATAACTTGGTGGTGCGGGAGATTTGTCTGTATTCTGTCCATCATGATTTAAATAAACGCTGATTGGCCATTAGCCAGGATGTATGGGTGGGACAACCAGACAGGAAGTAGAGGCGGAGCAAGGAGAATAGGAGAATTCTGGGAAGCAGGAAGCTCCCTTGGCATTCCTCCCTGGACCATCAAAGAAGCAGGATGTGACCTGCACTGCTGAGAAAGGTACTGAGCCATGTGGCTAACATTGATAAGAATAATGGGCTATATACGTTACAAGAGCTAATATGAAGCCTGAGCTAATGTGCCAATCAGTTTATAATCTTCTGGAGACCTCTGTGTGATTTTATCTGGGACTAAGTGGCTGGGGGACCAGGCAGGACAGAAACTCTGACAAGCAGGCCCCTCTTGCTACAACTCGGGAATGTGTTGACACCATGAGCCGGCTCAGCACCCTGACCCGTGTGTGCGAGGACCCACATTGCCATGAGGCTCCCAGCTGCTGCCAGTCAGGAGGAGGAGGAACCATGCTTCCTTATTGTGAGCTGCCTCTTTGTAGCCAGAGGGTGAATATTCCATCAGCTTTGGGCAGAAGTCAGAAATACCCACAGGGTGTAGAAGTGAAACCAACCCATGCGTAGCTAGCACAGAGTTCAGACCTTTGCTCTGAAGCGCTATCTTCTGCAGCCTTTGCAGAATTGGGTTCTTGCAGAAGCTGAACACTCCCGCTAACATACGGACTCTGCAAAGGCAGCCTTGCCTCCTGGTCCTTGGCACGAGAGGGTCATCACGGGAGCCCAGGAGGGCCATTTGATTGTGTCCAAAGCCCTTGGTTCCAGTCATGTCTGACACTTTTTTCTTGACCTGGGACAATAGCTTGGTGTCTAGGGGACATTCTTATCCTCCTCATGACTTCTGAGAAGTGATCAGAGGGTTCACCACATGCGCATAAGGTATCCGCTCCCTGGGGTGCAGATATAAGATGGGGACACTGAGCGTGCACCCCTCCAGCTGTTTCTTCCTGAGAGTGTGGCCAGTGCCTCAAGCCACTCCCTCAGCTTCCAGGACTCTGGTAAATCAGGTGACATGATAGGGCCCCCAGCTGTGATTTAGCTGCTTTCTTAATGGAGGAAGGAGCTGCTGCCCTAAGAGCTTAAACAATGCACCCAGTCTTGTGTGTCCTGAGAGCAGGTGTCATCATCTATGCCTTGCATTCTGAACTGTTTTCACAATGAAACAAACGACCAAACCAGCCCCCCTAGCTAAGACAAAACAATAGGAACAGTAAAAATATCCTTATAAAGGCTTGGGGAGATGTGACCTCCTTGCACATGTGAGGACCTGAGTTCAGATCTGGGCATGACAGCACACACTTGCAGTCCCAGTTCCCGGAAGCAGAGATAAATGAGTCCGTGGGGCTGACTGGAAAGCCTTCCTTGCCTAATTGGTCAACCACAGGTCTCAGTGAAAGACCCGTCTCAGAAGATAAGGTAGACGGCTCCTGAAGAAGACTGTCTGAAATGGACCTTGTCTCCACAGGCGTACATATATACATGCTGACACACATGTACACCCACTCACATAAACACACACACACAATGAATTTAAAATGCTAATGCTAGAAAAATGAGTTCTTGCCAGGGTCTCAGCAGCAATCCCTTCCCCCATTCCTATATACGTAAGGCAGATCATGGGGTACCGGTGACCGCCTGTGATTCTCTGTGTGTGTCCCATGCTCTGTCTTGCTGGCATATCTCAGCTGGAGAGCTGCTAAACAGAGGTGACAAGGACTACTTAAGTCCACCAGGACCTGAGTGCCGGCTGGTCTCTGCTGGGTACAGTTGACAGAAGAAGTTCGTAGACCCTTCTGGAACAACTGAGAGATTCTGCATCTGTCCTGTCCAGGACAGCAGCATGTGGCCACATGTGACTACTGATCCTTGATTGGGCTCATGCCATTGAGAAACTGAATTTTAGGCTTATTTTTAACTGATTCATGTGAAGTTATACTGACTGCCACATGGAGCCAGCGGCTTCTACACTGGACAGCACAGGATAGCCTGCTCTCTCTGGGCTACAGCGGCCTGCTGTGCACATGTCCCTCTGCGAGGATGAACTATGCTCCTCTGGACTATGCTCACTGCAGGCCTAGTCTTTACCACCATTTTGGGTTCAACGTGTCTCTTCTATTATATGTAATTCATATGCATCTCTCCTTGGCGTCTCTGATGATCCAGTTTCCCATGACTTAACCTGTGTGGATGAGGGAGGGGTGTAAGGGGCATCAAACCATGCCCTCCACCCTCAGTGACTGATCTCCTTATCTCTTGTCCCTCTGTATAGTCGAAAACTGCTCTTCCGTTTCCGGGCCACCCAGACCCAAATAATCACACAGAAACTATGATAATTAAAACACAGTTTGACCTATTAGCTCAGGCTTCTTATTAATTGACTCTTATATCTTAAATTAACCCATTTCTATTATTTTGTGTTTTACCATGAGTCTTGTGGTTTGTTACCTCTTGCTTCTTGAGCGGCTACATGGCGCCTCTCTGACTTCGCTTACTCTTTCTAAATATTTCTTCCAGCCTGGCTATATTCTGCCCTGTTATAGGCCGAAGCAGCTTCTTTATTATTTGATGGTAATAAAACATATTCACAGCATACAGAACAGAATCCCACATCACCTCTGTATTCTTATATGAGCACCAAGTTCATTGCTCAAGGAGGACCAGCTACTCTCTACTCTGGTTTTGAAAGTGAGGTTGTGCATATTCTTTTCCAGTATCTGATCTTGCATTGATAGGACCCTTTCCTCTCCAGCACCCTCGCCTCTCCAGCACCCTCCCCTCTCCAGCAGCCTCCCCTCTCCAGCACCCTCCCCTCTCCAGCACCCTCCCCTCTCCAGCACCCTCCCCTCTCCAGCACCCTCCCCTCTCCAGCACCCTACCCTCTATAGCACCCTCTCCTAGTGGCTGAAGGCAGCAACCACAGCTGGACTTCTTTTTTTTATTGATTTTTATTGAGCTCTACATTTTTCTCTGCTCCCCTCTCTGCCTCTCCCCTCCCCCTTCAACCTTTCCCCAAGGTCCCCATGCTCCCAATTTACTCAATTTACTTGTCTTTTTCTATTTCCCAGTAGATTAGATCTATGTAAGTCTCTCTTAGGGTCCTCATTGTTGTCTAAGTTCTCTGGGATTGTGGTTTGTAGGCTGGTTTTCTTTGCTTTATGTTTAAACCCACTTATGAGTGAGTACATGTGATAATTGTCTTTCTGTGTCTGGGTTACCTCACTCAAAATAATGTTTTCTAGCTCCATCCATTTCCCTGCAAAATTCAAGCTGTCATTTTTTCTGCTGTGTAGTACTCCATTGTGTAAATGTACCACATTTTTCTTATCCATTCTTCGATCAAGGGGCATTTAGGTTGTTTCCAGGTTCTGGCTATGACAAACAATGCTGCTATGAACATAGTTGAGCACATGTCCTTGTGGCACAATTGAGCATCCTTTGGATATATACCCAAAAGTGGTATTACTGGGTCTTGAGGAAGGTTGTTTCCTAATTTTCTGAGAAATCGCCACACTGACCTCCAAAGGGGCTGTACCAGCTTGCATTCCTACCAGCAATGCAGAAGTGTTCCCATTTCCCCACAACCTCTCCAGCATAAGTTGTCATCAGTGTTTTTGATCTTGGCCATTCTTACAGTAGGTGTAAGATGGAATCTCAGAGTTGTTTTGATTTGCATTTCTCTGATGACTAAGGATGTTGAACATTTCCTTAAGTGTCTTTCAGCATTTTAGATTCCTCTGTTGGGAGTTCTCTGTTTAGGTCTGTACTCCATTTTTTATTGGATTATTTGTTCCTTTGATGTCCAATTTCTTGAGTTCTTTGTATATTTTGGATATCAGACCTCTGTCTTATGTGGGGTTAGTGAAGATCTTTTTCCCATTCTGTAGGCTGCCGTTTTGTCTTGGTGACCGTGTCCTTTGCTTTACAGAAGCTTTTCAATTTCAGGAGGTCCCATTTATTAATTGTTTCTCTCAGTGTCTGTGCTGCTGGGGTTATATTTAGGAAGTGGTTCCCTGTGCCAATGCATTCAAGTGTATTTCCCACTTTCTCTTCTATAAGGTTCAGTGTGGTTGGCTTTATGTTGAGGTCTTTGGTCCATCTGGACTTGGGTTTTGTGCATGGTGATAGATATGGGTCTATTTTCATTCTTCTACATGTTGATATCCAGTTATGCCAGCACCATTTGTTAAATATGCTTTCTTTTTTCCATTTGATATTTTTTGCTTCTTTGTCAAAAATCAGGTGTTCGAAGGTGTGTGGATTAATATCCGGGTCATCAATTCAGTTCCATTGGTCCTCTTGTCTGTTCTTATGCCAACACCAGGCTGTTTTCAGTACTGTAGCTCTGTAGTAGAGTTTAAAGTCAGGGATTGTGATGCCTCCAGAAGTTCTTTTATTGTCCAGGATTATTTTGGCTATCCTGGGATTTTTGCTTTTCCATATGAAGTTGAGTAGTCTTCTTTCGAGGTATTTGAACAATTTTGATGGGCATTATATTGAATCTGTAGATTGCTTTTGGTAAGATTGCCATTTTTACTATGTTAATTCTGCCCACCCAAGAGCATGGGAGATCTTTTTACTTTCTGGTGTTTTCTTCAATTTCTTTCTTCAATGATTTAAAATTCTTGTCATACAAGTCTTCCACTTGTTTGGTTAGAGTTACTGCGAGATATTTTATGCTATTTGTGACTATTGTGAAGGGTGTTGATTCTCTTATTTCTTTCCCAGCCCTTTTATCATCTGTGTACAGGAGGGCTACTGATTTTTTTTTTAGTTAATCTTGTATCCTGCTACATTACTGAAAGTGTTTATGAGCTGTAAAAGTTCCTTGGTAGAATTTTTGGGATCACTTATGCAAACTATCATATTATCAGTAAACAGTGAGAGTTTGACTTCTTCTTTTCCAATTTGTATCCCCTTGATCTTCTTTTGGTGTCTTATTGCTCTAGCTAGAACCTCAAGAATTATATTGAATAGGTATGGAGAGAGTGGACAACCTTGTCTTGTTCCTGATTTCAGTGGCATAGAGAGAATATCCAAATTAACAAAATCAGAAATGAAAAGGGGGACATAACAACAGACATGAAGGAAATCCAGAGAATCATCAGGTCATATTTTGAAAACGTGTACTACACAAAATTGGAAAACTTAAAGGAAATGGACAACTTTCTGGATAAATATCACTTACCAAAATTAAATCAAGACCAGATAAGCAAATTAAAGAGACCTATAACTGCTGAAGAAATAGAAACAGTCATCAAAAGTCCCCCAACCACAAAAAGCCCAGGACCAGATGGTATCAGCTCAGAATTCTACAAGACATTCAAAGAAGAACTAATACCAATATTCCTCAAATTATTCCACACAATAGAAACAGAAGGAACATTGCCAAACTCTTTTTATGAGGCTACAGTTACCCTGATACCCAAACCACAGAAAGACAATACTAAGAAAGAGAATTACAGACCAATCTCACTCATGAACATTGATGCAAAAATACTAAATAAAATACTGGCAAATTGAATCTAAGAACACATCAGAACCACCATCCACCATGATCAAGTTGGCTTCATCCCAGAGAAACAGGGATGGCTTAACATACAAAAATCTGTCAACTTAATTCACCATATAAACAAACTGAAAAATAAAAACTACTTGATCATCTCATTAGATGCCGAAAAAGCATTCGACAAAATACAACATCCCTTCATGATAAAGGTCTTGGAGAGAGCAGGGATACAAGGAACATACCTAAACATAATTAAGGCAATATACAGCAAGCCAACAGCCAACATCAAACTAAATGGGGAGAAACTTACTGCTGGACTTGGTACAGCTCTACTGCCAAGCTGGCAAGGATGGCTGTGGCCTGGGTGAGTGGGCACTGATTCATAGAAGCAGACCTTGTCAAATGATGCATGGGCTTTGCACAAACTGGTCCATTTTAGCAACACCTAAAGGCCTCTGTTGACTGCCAGAAATGATCTCAACTCATTTTCTTTTCTTTTGAAAACTTTATTTTCACTGCTACCAGTATTCAGGAAGTCAGACAATTTAAGGGATCTTTGCTGGGCGTTTGTTTGTATGTTTTGTAGGCTTGAAATGTCTCCACCAGAAGTCTTTGAGAAAATGAAATGGTGTTTAGAGTTTCAGTCTCCAGAAAGATGGGCTTTGGAATCAAGCTCACAAGTTGGTGCAGTGAGCTCCCAGTTAATGGCAGTTCCGCTCCTCTGGTGCTCAGAAGACAAGCTCCCAGATAACTTTGAATTCTCCTTCTCTCGCACAGCGCTTCAGCAGGGAGGAGAGGCTGGACACCTTGTCCTGCTGTCACTGCCACCTGCTGGCCTCAGCCATCACAGGCTACCGAGGGTTAGTGCAGAGGAGGCTTGCCTGGCCTCCCCACTGAATTTCATGTGCCTCCAAGATCTGTCTCCTACCCATCAGCCAAAGGGACCAGCCCTGCGTCTATTCCTTGGCTCTCCTTTTCACTCAAGTACAGATGTGAGTCAGCCAGATGAAAGTGACTGCTGTGCACAATGGATGGAGCCAAGGGACTCCTGAAACTGGTCCTCCAACTCCAGACCTGAATTGGGGCACACATGTACCTTCACACGCGCGCGCGTGCGCACGCACACATACACACACACACACAATGTGTATACATGCATACTTGTGCACACATACACACACATATACCCACTTATGCACACATACCAACACACAGCATCCGCATTCCCATACACACATGTGCACATCATACATATCTCACACACACATAAATAAGCACCCAGACACCCACACACATACACACACATGCATATGCACACAGTAATACACAGTAATAATAAAATGTAAAGAGTAAGGCTTGTAAAAACAAAGAACGCTAAAGAGTAAGATTTTCGTGGTCAGCTTCCTTCCTCACCTCTACTCCTTTGCACACTCGTCTGCCCCATGCTTCTCCTGGGGAGGCCCCGCTCTTCCCTCTCATCTTAACTTCCCCAAAGCCTCTGTCCTCACTGTTTCCACTACCAGGATGCTTCTCTCTGGCCTCAGCATCTCCTCAACTCTCTCCTCCTTCCTCAGACCCCCAGTTGCCGTTCACCTTGCATTGGTTTCTCTGTGAGCATTTCACACTCTCAAGCACTTCTTAGATAGTTGTCCTGTTCACTTTCAATCTTCCTCCATTAAAATGTAGTTCTCCAGAGCATAGGTGTAGGATTTTTTGTTCACTGCCCAGAGAAGCACCTAGCATTCAATAGGCCCTTGGGTTTAAGTGACTCCATGAATAAGTCTCTTCCAGGGCAGGACCCGTATTCTATATTTTCCTGTGGATCTTGGCATCCTTGACCAGACCCACCCTCTAATGTGACATGGTTGCATCATGGAAATGGGGGTCTAAAATTTTGTACTAAGTTTATGGGAAAAAAACCCAATCTTTTGATGTGTAAACAATGTAAAACAAATAGCACATTTCAAGTGCAAAATGTCCTATTTTAAATTACATAATTTCTAGCTCTGTGGGGACTTTGCAATGATCTTCCTATTGCTGATTTCTAACCTACCTGCACTGTGGTCAGAAGACACGCATCGTGTGAACAGGAGACTTTTGAACGCAGTGAGGCTTACTTTCTAGAATGTAACTACCTTGGTAAGCATTTGTGACTATACTAGAAAAAAGGGTGTAGTTTTCTCTTTTGGGGAGGAGTGGGAACAAATGGCCAATAGTCTGGCACCACTGTCCCTGTGTCCCAGCTCCTTCAGCGTCTGCAGGCCTGTCTGTCACTTACTGATCTCCACTGTCATCAGGGGACTGTTCCTCCTCCTCACATCAGCTGGTTTCTGCGTCATGGTTTTTGAAGCTCTGTTGTTAGCTACACAGACTTTCAGGATTATTTTATCCACTTAATTAGTTAACCCTTTAAGCTAGGGAAAATCTTTTTTACGCATGATTCTTGCTTGGTCTATTTTTTCTTTGTTGGACAGAAATTCCAGGTTTTTGGTTTAGTGTTAACATGTCACAACGTTTTGCCATCCTTTGCCTTTTAACCTGGGGTTTCTTTCTTCATACTTATTTATCTTTTGCTTATAAGCAGCATTTAGCTGGATTTTTATCTTGTTTATATGCTGACAATTTGTGCCTTTTCTTCCTTTTAACTGGGAACTTTGCTTAATTTCTTTCTCCTTTGCTGTGATAAAATACTGTGAAAAAGTAACTTAGGGAGAAAGGCTTTATTGTCGCAGCTCAGGGGTACGGTCTGTCATGGCAGGGGAGTGGGGTGGGAGAAGCTGGCGGCAGCGGGGCACACACCATGCCCCTTTCCCACTTGTGCAATTTCCTAATGATTTATCTTAATTTTTAAAAAGATTTACTCATCTTTAATAAATGTGTCTGTGTGAGTGCATGCACACATATGTGTGTCCACACAATAGACATTTCTGTGAGCAAAACAGGCTTTAGTTTTTATGTTGGAACTGACCAGATGAGTCGGTTATGGGTTTTGCTCCCCAGGTAGCAGATGCCATAAATACTGCACAGATGTAGCTATGTCCCCTTTGCCATCGCTCACCAGCAGGCAGGCGCCCCTTGTTCTGTGTAGGGAGAGGCTCCTCTGTCAGCTGGGGTTCTGTTGTCCCTGTGAAGAACCCATGAAGTTGGCAAAGTTCATTTCTTTAAATCCTGCCTTTTGTGCCCCTGAGAATTTTATGACCCGAGCCCCCATGGTATTTAAAATTGAAGCCTAAAGAAGCACGGTGTCTGGAAACACCCCTCATGACGTGGTCTGAAGACGCTGGACTATTTTGACATTTCCCTAGCCATTCTACAAGGGTTCTGCATCCGCGGTAGCATTTCCATACACGGTCTTCCCGTGTCTCTGGTTCATGGGTTCACAGAGGTCAGAAAAACAGAAATGGCACAGGCAGGCCCACGGCAGCCCAGAAATAGCCTGTCCTTTGCCAGAGCTGAGAACAACATAGCACTGGTGCGCTTAGAAACCTGGACATTTGCACAAGTGCCTCCCCGCACCCTGCCATCTATTTTTGGTCTTTGGCATTGTCAGAGCTTTGACCTACAAATGTGGCCAAAATTTCAATAGCTTTTTCTTTTCTTTTTTTTAAATTCTATTGCTTTTATAATTTGTGATGAGATTGAGTTTTAATATAGACTATAGTATTTACTGTTGGACAGGGGTATTTTTGATTAACTGCTTAGTACACAAAATAACAGACTACGGGTTCTCAATCACATTTTCCCTTTTGGTGATCCTTCTTCTCCAAAAGACTCCCTTTTCCCTTCATGTCACATGGGTCCCATTGTGCTCTCTTGGTCCCTACCACTCCATTTAGACTCCTTTCTCTAAGAGTGACATTCCTATTTCTGCATTCATCACACACACACACACACACACACACACACACACACACACACACACACACACACGTATTTTAATCAAGGTTCTACATATGAGAGAAAAATTGTCTTTCTGAGTCTGGCTAACTCCAATGCTGCCCGCTTTCTGTGTGGACGCCCTAGCTGACGGCACTCCATTGTCTATACACACCACACTCTGTTGACCAGTTGCTGGAGCTCTGGGCTGGTTTTCCAGCTTAGCCAAGTAAGTGTGCTGTGAGGGTGTGCCACCAAAGAATCGTTCAGGTGTACACCTTGACATGGTAAAGCTGGGTCATGTGGTATTTCTGTGAGTAGCTTTTTTTTCGGAACTTCTGCAGCGGTATTCCATCCTATTCCTGAGTGGAAACTGGATGCTTGAGTTTTCATTCCCACCAGCACTATATTCCTAAGTGTTCCTCTTTCTCCAACTCCTTGCCAGCATTTGTTATATGTTTTAAAAAGATTTATTTATTTGTGTTTCATGTGTACACGTGTTTTACCTGCATGTATGTATGAGCACCATTGGAGGGGTGTGTTGCCCAGGGAAGTTAGAAGAAAGTGCCGGACGCCCCTGAAATGGGAGCCATAGATGGTTGTGGGCCACCGTGTGGGTGCTGAGAACTGAACCCAGGTCTGCAAGAACAGGTGCTCTTCATCCTGAGCCAGCTCTCCAGCCCCACATTTGTTTGTTTGTCCGTCCGTGTCGTGTCCCCCCTCCTCCGTTATAACCATTCTGAATGGAGTCGGATGAAATCTCAGTGACTTTTCCTTGGTGGCAAAGGATGTTGAACACTTTTCAGTTTTGGTTAATTGCATTTCTTCCATTGAGAACTGTCTATCTAGTTCATTAGCTCACTTACTGATTGAATATTTTGAATTTAAAATTTCAAGTTCTTCCTAGGGTCTAGAGTTTAATCCCAAATTGGATGTATACCTGGCGTGGACTCTCCTGCTTTTTGTCTCCTGATTTTCAGGCTGTCTCTTAGCTTTGATATTGTGATCCTTTGCTGTACAGAACTTTTTAATTTTGTGTGATCCACATACAAATTCTTGGGATCATTTTCTGTTTTATTGTTTCTCCAGAAATCCCATAGTTTCAGGTATTGCATTAAGATCTTTTATTTATTTGTCATTGACTTTTGCGCAGGGTAATAGCACATAGAGACCTAGTTTTGTTCTTTCTCATATTTTTTTTTCTCAGCAGCATTTGTTGACGAGGCTTTCCCCCCACCGTGTGTGTGTGTGTATACACATATATACACATACATATATATATATCTACACAATGTATGTACACACACATATAGTTATATCTTTGTCAGAATTTACACAGCTATAAGCTATGATTGCTTCTGTGTCCTCTATTTTATTCCCCTGGGTCTTTGCATCTGTTCTCGTGTCAGTGCCATGCTGTTTTTGTCACTGTGACTCTGCAGTATAGTTTGGGATGAGGTATTATGATATCTCTGGTGTTGTTCTCACTGCCTAGGATTACTTTGTCTGGAGCCTTTTGTGCTTTCATGTGAATTTTTAGAATTCCTTTTCTATTTTTGTATAGAATATCACTGGGATTTTTAAAAGGGGATTGTGTTTTATCTGTAGACTGTATTCAGCAACCTAGTGGTTGTCGCATGTTAATTTGACCAACCCATGAGATCAGGGGGTCTTTCTGTCTTCTGATGTCTTTAATTCCTTCTGTGTTTTAAAGTTTTCATTGTACAGGCCTCTTACATTCTGCCTAACCTTCTTTAAGGACCATGTAATCTTCTGAGAGATTCTTGGATGCCTTCCTTTCCTGTATGCATCTCTTTGGTTTTTTTCTTTTTCTTTCTTTTTTTTCTTATTACTCTAGCTAAGACTTGGAGCACAATATTGAGTAAAAGATATGAGAGTGGGCATCCTTGTCTTGGTCCTAATTTTAGAGGAAATGCCCTCAGTTTTCCATTTAGTACAATGTTATCCATAGGTTTGTTGTATATAGCCTTTATTGTATTGAGGTATACGCATTATATTCTTAGTTTCTTCAGGGATTTTATTATGAATGGATGATAAACTTTGTCAAGAGTGCTTCCTGGGGTCTGGAGAGATGTCTCAATGGCTCTTGCTTTTGCAGAGGACCTGGGTTTGATTCCCAGCACCCACATGACCTCTCACAATAGTACATAACTCTGGCTCCAGGGCATCTAATATCTTCTTCTGATCTCCACAGGCACCAGGCATGCACAAGATGCACAGACATACATATAAACAAAACCTCATATACATAAATTAAGTAAGTATGAAATTATTTAAATGCTTTTTACATCAACTGCAATGACTTGAAATTTCTACCTTTAAGTTTATTTATATATTTTATTACATTTATTGATTTATGTATGTTGGACCATCCAGGCATCCCTGGAATGACAGCAACTTGGTCTTTACCTTGATATATATTCTTGAATTTGTTTTGTGAGACTTTTATTGGGAATTTTTATGTTTATGTTCATCTGGGAAACTGATCTATAGTTTACTGTTCTATCCTTACCCAGCTTTAGTATCAGGGTAAGGTTGACTTTATAGAATGAGTTTGGCAGAGCTGCCTCTGTTTCTGTTTCATACAGCAATTGGAGGAGCATTGATACTTTAAAGACTGAGTGGAATTCAGAAGTGAGCCCATCTGGTCTTGGGCTTTTCTCAGGGGGAGACTGTTTTAGGAGGCTGCTTGTTCATTCCCAGCTGCCCAGACCACAAAATAGTCACTCAGAAACTATATTATTTGCAATACTGTTTGTCCAGTAGCTTAAGCATATTTCAAGCTTGCTCTTGGATCCTAAACTAACCCATCTCTATTAATCTGTGCATCACAACGAAGTCGTGACCTACCGGCAAGGTTCCAGCGCATCTGTCTCCAGAGGCAGGCTACATGGCTTCTCACTGACTCAGCCTTCTGTCTCCCAGCATTCATTCAGTTAGCCTAGCTCTATTCTGCCCTATCAGAGACCACGGAGCTTCTTTATTCGTTAACCAACAAAAGCAACACATATACAGAAGGACCTCCCATACCATTGACTCATACTTTCTCCTCCAGTAGCTCCATGGTGTCTAACTCCAACTACTCTCTCTCTATATCTCTTTCCGCCTGGCTTTACTCTGTTAAGCCATTGGCTGAAAACAGCTTCTTTATTAACCAATGGCAATAAAACATATTCACAGCATACATCACCTCCCACATAAGGAGACTTCTTATTACTAATTATTATTAATCTCATTGGCATGACTTTATTAAAATTATTTATGTCCTCTTCATTTAATTTTGATAAATTGTATGTGTCTAGGAATTTAACCATTTCTTTTAGGTGTTTCAGTATTTTATAATATAGATTTTCAATGTTTTCCCCTAGGGTTCTCTGGATGTCATTGGAATCTGTCACAATTCCTACATTTCATCTTTAAATTTTACTGATTAGGGTCTTATCTCTCTTTTCCTTGGTTAGTTTGGTTAGCAGTTTTGTTGATTTTATGTTTTTAGAGAACTAACTCTTCATTTTGTTGATTCTATGCATTTTTCTTGTAGTCTCCCTTTCATTGATTTCTACCTGATTTTTTTTATTATTATTTACTTAGATCTACTGCTATTGGGTTTGATTTGTTCTTGTTTTTCTATGACCTTGAAATACATCATTAGGTATAATATAACTGTCTGACAACTTAATGTAAGTATGTGTAGATATCAACTTTCCTCTTAGAATTTCCTTAACTATATTTTGCAGGGTCTGCTATATTGGGCCTTCATTTTCATTTGGTTCTAAGAATTTTAAAATTACTTCTTGATTTCTTCAATGACTTATGGGTCATTCCAGAGTTTATTGTTTGGTCTCTAAGTATTTCTGCAGTTTCTAAAATTAGCAAGTTTTTCTTGCTAATTATGCCTACTTTTATTCCACTATAATCTGATAAAATATAAGCGTTGTTTGTTAAGATTTCCTTGACATGGAGAGACAGCATAGCATTTAAGAGCACTGGTTGCTTTTCCAGAGGACCTGGGTACGATTCCCTGCATCCACATGACAGTTCACAACCATCTGTTACTTCAGTCCCAAGGAAGCTGATGTCATCTTCTGGCTTCCTGATGTACTGGGCATGCATGTAGTGCACAGACATACATGCAGACAAAACATCCATACATATAAAATAAACAAATATAAAAAACTTTCTTTGTGAGCTAGACTGTGATCTATTCCAGAGAAGTTTGCATGGATTGCTGAGAATATATTCTTATCTGTTGGGTGGAATATTCTGCAAATATCTATTAAGTCCTTTTGATGTATGATGCAGTTTAACTGTAAAGCTTCTTAGTTAATTTTTAGTTTGCATGACCTGTATAAGGACAAGAGTGGGGTACTGAAGTTGTCTACTATTATTTTATCAGGACCATGTGACCTTTTGTACCCATTTTTTATGGGACTTTAATATTCTTATTATTTCCACACATATGTGTCTTATTTCTCAATTTAGGATGCTCAGTTATGGCATTTGATGAATATATACACATATGAAATTTATGTATATATATACATATTTGTGTGTATGATGTGTGTGTTCTATGCAATTTTGTTATTTTTTTTTTCAGGCATTGGTTTTTTATTAGGTTTTGTAGGAAGGCCGCTTGTTCATTGCCCAGCTGCCCAGACTCACAAAATAACCACAGAGAAAACTGTATTATTTTAATCCCTTCTTGGCCAATTACTTAAGCGTATTTCTGGCTAACTCCTATATCCTAAACTAACCCATCTCCATTAATCTGTATATCACTACGTGGCTGTGGCTTACCAGCAAAGTTTCGGCATGTCTGTCTCTGGTGGCGGCTTCTCTAAACTCCGTCTTCCTTCTCCCAGCACTCAGTTTAGTTTTCTCCACCTAGCTCTACTATTTTGCCCTATCACAGGCCCAGACAGTTTTTTTATTAACCAATGGTATTCACAGCATACAGAGGGGAATCCCACATCAATAAGGTTTATTTAGTTTGTGCATGTGGGTGCACATATGTCTGGGCATGCACATGCCATAGCATGTAGCATGCACATGGAGGGCAGAGGACAACTTTCAGGAGTTGTTCCTTTCTCTTCACCATGTGCACCCTGGGAATTGAACTGTTTGTCAGGCTTTGGCAAGCACCTTTAACCACGAACCAGCCCACTAGACCCTCAGTGACTTGTTTTCTACTGTAGCTGAGAAATTGAGGCATTGTTACCGATCTTTGCTGGTTGCTAGAACATGTGGTAATGTCTAAGAATCTCCTGCTGGATCACCATTCATCATGACACACCTCTGTCATCTTTACTCGGTTTTATGCATCCTCCTTAATCAACACTCATGACATCGTCCCAGTCACTTGATTTATAATTCGACTCCATGAGTCCCAGGACGTTCTATGAGATACTAACTACACTGTATGAAGGGAGAACATAGAACCCAAACTTTCAAAGTACCCCCGTCTTGTGATTATATTTTGCTTTAATGGCTAGGCATCTGAGTAGAACCACAGATATACCACATCTCTCATTGCAGAGGATGAAACAGCCCTCACTGAGGGAGAAATGATCATTAGTACCACATTGTGACATGCAATCATCAAAATCCCAACATCATAGCAATTTTACCCTCTTTGATCTGTAATTTACCCCATAAGTTATCTCCCCAGAGCTTTCTTTTGACATCTAAGGACATGATTTATTTCAGAACAAGACAGGAACAGTTGACCAATCTCCTGAGCTGTTTTTCTAAGCTGTTTTCTGAGCACACTGCTATCACAATGTTGGGACATGCTGCAGCAATGGCCCTCACCCCAGGAGAGTCTATGAGGGCAACACAAACAGGCATGAGCCCCATTATGGGAGTTTCCTATTCTAGAGTCACCTTTTCCTGAGGCAATAGGGTAGCTGAAAGTAGTGGCCTTGCACAGCAGCACACTCTGGCAAGAACTTGTGTTTCTAAGCCAAACATCTTTGAAGTATTCTGCAAACATATAGAAAGGTGGGGCTTGCATCCAATTCACTGAGGGAGGCAGCTTAATAAAGGACCTCCTGTGAATCCAGAGGTCAGAGACTAATGACACAGACCCCTCTGACATCAGCTTGAAAATCTGTTATACTCCTCAGCTGTTCGCAATGATGGTGTAACTTGAACACTCTCTAGGGGAAATGACCCGGGGTAGGAAAGCAACTGAGTTCCCAGGTTCCTGTGCAACCAGCCCACTGCACCCCGGGACTGAGGACAGTCTATTTTCTTCTATAATCTCCAGAATTGCCATTGGGGTCATTGGGGATGTAGGCTCCACCTTTTTAAAAAAATAATAATTAAAAATGTATAATGAACTTGCTGTGAGCCCAATGGGGGAGAATTAGGTGTGGAGAGCTGTAGCATGATTAATAAACACCCAGAGACAGATATTGGGGTTCAAGCTGAAGATCAGAAAAGCAAAGCCACCAAGCCACTAGAGAGCTCTTACTTTTGTGAAATCTTCAAATTGAAAAGAGAGAGAGTTCCTGTCTCATCTCACCTTATATTCCCCTCTGATGCTGGTATTAAAGGTGTGCACCACCACCGCCCTGACCTCTATGGCTAACTAGTGTGGCTGCTGGGATTAAAGGTGTGCACCACTGCTACCTGGCCTGTATGGCTGACTAGTGTGGCCAGCTTTGCACTTTGATCTTCAGGTAAGCTTTATTAAAACACAAATAAAATATCGCTATAGAGAGCCTTGTGTTAGAAGTGGACCTTCACAAGCTCAACAGTGTGGCCCTGTGCACCCACAGACACAACATGGCCCTGTGCACCCATAGACACAGCATGACCCTGTGCACCCACAGATGCAGCATGACCTTTCATACCAGCTAATAGTGTGGCCCTGCACACCTTCACACATCATGGTCACACATAATCATTGATACCATGGCCCCATAGACACCCTGAGCTTGAACTTTCAGTGATCCAGTTTATTATAAATTATTAGGCCCATCCAAACTTCAGCCTGTCTTCTCTATTCTTTTTCCTGGGATAGCAAACATCCTTTCCCTTCATTAGTGAGGCCTGAGGGGTTGGGAGAAGAAAAGGAGGAAGAAGAGAAGAGACCACAGGAGGAAATGCCGTGGTACTGAAGTTGTTCATGCTTTTTTCCAATCACAGGTGATAGGAGACAAACACTCTTGTCCTTGTTCCCTCTGATCCTTGCTACCACCAAGGCCCTTATCCTGACCCAATGGTCCAGGCTTTCCTAAATGGAGATTGGGGTAACAGTATGGTACCCCATGTGGGAGTTACTTACATACACCCAGTTGACTGTAGGGGTGGTGACTCCTGTCCATCATTCTGAGTAGGGAATCAACTGCCTGGGTGGATACCCAAAGGGAAACTTGTTAACATCTCCTAGAAGTGTGCCCTGTTCAGATGGAGGACAGCAAACAGCAGGCAGAGCAGCTGAGATGGACTTCTCTAAGCCTTCAATAGGCTCCCTTCCATGGGATGCTCAGAGCTCCAAGGACAGGATGCTTCATGCAGTGCTGCCGTCTCCTGGACCTCCATCCCCAGAGAGCAGGGAAGCCTCCATGTGGCTGCACAGCAGACCTGTCATCAGGGTCCGGGATCCCGCAGGAAGTGCACCCACCTGTTAACTGAGACTGCACTTACGTTTCCCTGTTGCCCAGACCTGAATAATCACACAGAAACTTTATAATTACAACACTGCTTAGCCAATAGCTTAGGGGTATTCTTAGCTAGCGCTTATATCTTAAATTAACCCATTTCTATTAATCTGTGTATTGCCATGAGGCTGTGGCCTACTGGTAAGGTTCCAGCATCTGTTTCCTTTGGCAGCTCCATGGCGTCTCCCTTGACTCTGCCTATTCCCTCTATCTCTGTTCAGATTTCCCACCTGGCTTTCCTCTGCTAATCCACTGGCTGAAACAGCTTCTTTATTAACCAATGATAATAAGACATATTCACGGCATACAGAGGGGAATCCCACATCACCTACCTTCCCACCCCTCTGCCCTCTTCCACTCATCCCATCCCTCCTCCTAGACAGTACTTCCTCATGACAATGTGTCCTTGCTTCTTCTGCTGTCCAGGCCGTTGGGAGTCAGGGAAGACTTTACAACGTTTTGTTAGAGGACCAATGCAAAGCCTCAGGCAGTGAAGCACTGGCAAGTGTGAGGATCTGAGTTTGGATCTCCAGATCCCAGACAAAAAGTTGGGCATTGTGGCACATGCTTATGATCCCAGGGATGCCAGGGATGGAGGGATGGAGGCAGAGACAGGAAGGTTTCTGGAGCTCTCTGCCCAGTTAGCCTCACCTACATGATGAAGCTATAAGTCAATGGGAGATTGGATCTCAAACAGAAGGTGGAAGACATGACATCCATATGCATATAGACGGAGACTGCTTTTATATTTCCTGACCACCAGACCTGAATAGTCACACAGAAACTATATTAATTACAACACTGACCAATGGCTCAAGCGTATTCCTAGCTAGCTCTTGCATCTTAAATTAACCCATTTCTATTAATCTATGGCTTACTGGTAAGGTTCTAGCATCCTTCTTCAGTAGCTACATTGTCATCCCCCTGGCTTCACCTGCTTTCTCCCTGCATTTACTTTAGTTTTCCTGGCAGCTCTATTCTGCCTTGCCATAGGCTAAAGCAGCTCCTTTATTAACCAATGGTAATAAAACATATTCACAGCATACAGAGGGGAATCCCACCATCACATGCATGTGTATACCTACACATGGTATACATACACATGTGCACCCACACAGAGGGGGGTGACTTTATTAGAATAAGGATAATATTTAAAGATAATATCACTTAAAGGAGTGCCTGAAAATAGCATTGGCTAGAAGGATGAAGCTGAGAACAGAGCCACAAACATTGTTTGGTGCCATGTCCTTTTCTCCTTGAAGACGCTTTTCTCCTTTCTTTTTTCTTCCTCAGAATCCCTCAGGGCTCATTGATGTAGGGGAAAGGGAAGGTTTCAGGAAAACAAACCAAGACAACATAAACAGACTGGAGACCAGACAGAGGAGGTAAAAAGGCTAAATAGAAAGACCCAGGGGGCAGCAAATGGAACACAGCACCATGGGGTGCAAGAATTAGAGGACCCTGCTCCACTGCTGCAGTGCAGGGAGGGGCTTCTGCCCACAAGGCTCACCCGTGTGGAGCCTCGCGTGCCTGTCCCAGCAGGCAGGGTTCAGAGCACAGTGGGCAGCATGAACGATTCCTGTTTGTCCAGAGAGGCCGGCAAGAAATAAAATCTGAACTCAAGAAACTAGATATCAAGAAAACAAATTACCTAATTAAATAATAGGGTATAGATCTACACAGAGAGTTCTCAAGAGAGGAGACTCAAATGGCTGAGAAACACTTAAAGAAATGCTCAACATCCTTAGCCATCGGGGAAAAGCAAAAGCAAATCAAAGCTATGAGATTCCATCATCCACCTCTCAGAATGGCCAAGATCAGTACCACAAGTGACAGCTTATCCTGGCAAGGATGTGGAGCAAGGGGAAGACTTCTTCATTGCTGGTGGGAGTGAAAACTTGTACAATCACTGTGGAAATCAATATGGAGTTTCCTTAGAAAACTGACAATCTACCTGAAGACCTAGCAATACCACTCTTGGGAAACACTTAAAGGACACGCCATCCTACCACAAGGTCACTTGCTCAACTATGTTGATTGCTGCTTTTTTCATAATAGCCAGAAACTGGAACTGAAGAACGGATAAAAGAAAGTGTGGTAATTTACACAACGGAGTATTACTCAGCTGTTAAAAAATGGCATCATAAAATATGCAGGCAAATGGATGGAAACGAGAAAAAATAATCCTGAGTGAGGTCACCCAGAACCAGAAAGACAAATTTGGTATGTATTCACTTATAAGTGGATGCTAGCCATTAAGTAAATGATAAACAAGCTACAGTCCATAGACCCAGAGAGGTTAGGTAAAAAAGAGATTGGGGGATGCATGGATCTCCCTGGGAAGGGGAAATAGATTTTGTGGGTGAGCTGGGGGAGAGTCGGGATGGGAGCAGGAGGGATCAAATGAAGAGGAGAGATGGGATGGAGGGAGAGATGGCTGGAACTGGGGGCATTTGGGGATCAGTGTGGAAACCTAGTGCAGTGGAAACTTCCTGGAATTTATGAGGGTGACTGTAGTGAGGACCCCTAGTAATGGGAGACATGGAGTCTGAACTGGCAGTCTCTTGTAGCCAGGTAAGGTTCCCAGTGGCAGGACCGGGTTTCATTCGGTTGAGTTGTTGGTTGAGGGGGTCTTGTGGAGATCACCAAATGATCCAGGTTGATGCTAGGACAGAGGGTTGCTCTCTGTAAACTGACAGCAGGGGCCCCATTGCATAGGACAACATGCAAACAGCTCAACGAATGTGGAGGGGTTGAACTGATGCCTCACGGAGCCTTCACCCTTACATTCTAGTCTCTTTGGTGCAGTCAGGTACTCTGCAGGCTATGGGAAGAGAAACCTGGACACCAAGCTAGTTACAAAACCTTTAACCTACAACCTGTCCTGCCTGCAAGATGTACTGGAGCAATGGTGGCACAGAATTGAGACAGCCAATTGATGTCTGATTTAACTTGAGGCTCATTCCAAGAGAGGGAGCCCATGTCTGACACTGCTTGAATAACCAGGAACCTGAGACTGGATAGACCAGAGACCTAGGGTAGAATGAAATACGACTGGTCAAAAAGAAAATCAGTGCAATGATTCCTAATGATATTCTGCTATACTCATAGATTGGTGCCTTGTCCAGTTGTCATCAGAGAGCCTTCAGCAGCAGAGGGGAGCAGATGCAGAGACCCACAGCCAGACATGGCAGAACAGAGTCTAAATTGGAAATCTCCATCAGGGTCCCTCCCCTTGGAGCTATATGGGCTCACCAAGCCTGAAGCAGCAAGCATGGGGCCTGCATGGGTCCACACCAGGTTGTCTGTGTATATGTTGTGGCTGTTAGCTTGATGTTTTTGTGAGACTCCCAATTGTGTGAACAGGTGTGTCTCTGACTCTGTTGCCTGTTCCTAGGACTCTCTTCCTCCTGTCATGTTGCCTTGTCCAGCCTCAGTTTGAGGACATTTGTCTTGTCTTAATTGTATTTTTAAGTTAATTGTGTTTTGTTGTGTTTGGATGTTTTCTCTTGGAGGTCTGCTCTTTTCTGAAAGGAGATGGAGGGGGAGGGGATCCGAGAGAGAGGAGAGGTAGGTGGGGAGCTGGAGGGAGTGGGAGGAGGGGAAACTGTGCTGGGATGTATTGTATGAGAGAAGAAAGAAGAAGGAGAAGAAGATGAAGCAGAAGAAAAGAGAATCTGATGTTTCATTGTGAAAAATACTTAAAGTTAACTTAGGTCCAACTACAAATAGACAGAAAATGCCCCTGCTCTTGTCTGCCAGCCCAGCTCCCTCCTGCTGATTCTGCTAAGATGACTTCCCCACCCAAAATAGAAGAATTGAGCGGAAAATTGCTAACAGCCCAGCTTGCCTCCAAGGTCACACACCTGAAAATCTTTAAAATAAATGGTGTAAAATGTATGGCTAAACCCATGTGTACTTTCTGTTGCGAAAAAGAGAAATATAAGCAATAGAAAGAAAGGTAAGACCCAGATGATGTATAGGGGACACACACACACACACACACACACACACACACACACACACACACACTAATAATACTAATTTTAAATTAAAAACTGGCTTTTTAATACAAAGTCATAGAGTCAGGGAATCTCTCTCTCTCTCTCGATAAAAGACTTCAACCAAGATTAAAATTCTGAACCACAGCAGGAAAGGGGTCCTGCCAGTGGGTCAGCAGCTCTTGCAAGTTTTATCAGAAAGCAGGACGTGTGTGTGCACAGAGCCAGGGAGACACTGTCCCGTTGCCACCTAATCTGTGTAACATGAGGGCCCCAGGGGAACTGAACAGAGGGATTCCTCCACTCCTTGTCCCTTTCCCTCCACTGTCATCCCTGAATTGTCTGGGAGGCAGAGGAAGCAGAGCCTTGAGGGAGCCCAAGCCACACAGCTGGGCACCAGTCAGAAGAGGGTCCTGGCTGCTGCCTCCAGCCTGGCTGCTGTGCTGTGTGTGCTGGGGAGGGAGTGGCAGCCTGTGGCTGAGTCCTCCTTAGCTGTCCTGTGCAGCCACATCAGACTCCACAAGGAAAAGCTGTGGGAAGCTCCTGAACTTGTGAGCATAGGTAAGATCTTTCTAGACCGTATATCTAGATTAGCCTGAATTAATTACAGTGATGACAAGCCTTTCTTGTAATTGGACTTTTCTCCCTTATGAAGCAATCACCCAGAATAACCCCTAAAGTAATGAGGAGCTATTAAAGATCATAAAAGTTAGTACTATAAACCCAGCCAAGAACCTGTGGTTGGCATGGTCAACTAGGGAAGAACTCATTGTTATTTGTAAATGCAGACTGCTCATTTGTTTTCTGGCCTCCCAGACCCGAATAATCACACAGAAACTATATTAATTACAACATTATGTGGCCTATTAGCTCAGGCTTCTTATTAACTAACTCTTCTTAAATTAACCCATTTCTATTAATCTAGGTGTCACCACTAGACTGTGGCCTACTGGTAAGGATCTGTCATCTGTCTCCTTTAGCAGCTACATGGCTTCTCTTTGACTCCACCTACTCTCTCTCTCTCTCTGTTCAGATTTCCCACCTGGCTTTACTAAGACATTGGCCAAAACAGCTTTATTCATCAACCAATAAAAGCAACACATATATAGAAGGACATCCCACATCAGTTATTAATTTAGCTAAGTGGGTGCAGTATCAAGTCTACCTCTAAACACTTATCTTCACAGCCATCAATTGGTCCAGCTCTCAGCCAGAGAAGTTTTTATATTGAAGCAGACAGTGGTTAATACAGAAACTCATGATTGGTCAAGATGCAGAGAATGTGGAGCCTTTGGCCCCAAAAGGGACATCTGTATCACACATGTTTCTATATATATAAAAAGGCCCAGGGAATCTGGAGGAAGAGGGTTGGGGGCACTGCTGGGAAATGGTGTCTTCAGGTCATCCTCCAGCAACTGAAGCCATGAACTCACAGCTCTGGTTACCTACACAAGACCTGTTCAAGACTAGGCCAGCCAACATTTCATCATGGAAAGGGAAGGCCTCAGGTAACTCCACCCCTTTCTGAGGGACTATTGACAGTTAATGGTTCCTGGGAGAAGAGTTGTCACTCTCTTGGGTGGTGTAGATGCTGATGAATTGTCCATGCTCCAGCAAATACCCTCCCACCTGTGCTCACGGGGTAGCCTGACCAAACTCCTTGGTTTGCACACACACACACACACACACACACACACACACACACACACAGCATATAAAAAGATTTCATTTTGCTGTTGGGTTTGGGAATTGAAAGGGACTAAGTTAGTCTGGCATGAGACAGACTCTCGGCATCTGACCATTGCTCTATCACTGGTATTTTGAAAACAGTATCTGGGCTATTTCATCTGCTATGAATTTTTTCAGATAAATACAGTACACTACTGGATGGCTTGTGCGTTCTAAGATACCATGGACCATGTGAGAACAAACCCAAAGCTGGGTGTGATGGCTCATACCTGCAATCCCAGCACTCAGGCGGCAGAAATGGGGGAATCACCTAGGAGTTCAAGGTTAGTCTGGATTACATAACAAGTTCCAGGCCAAGCAGACCCTATCTCTAGAAATAGCCACAAACAGAGAGAGAGAACAAAGGAGGCTGGAGAGACAGTTTGTTTAGTAAAAAAGGCTTGTTGTTGATCACGAGGACCCTAGTTCAAGTTCCACAAGCCACAAAAAATGCCAGGTATGCGGGTGCACACTTGCTCCCCAGAACTGGGGAGCAGCAACAAGTGGGTCCTTGTGGATCTCTGGTGGTCAGCCATGCCTACTCAGGCCAGTGAGAAACCCTGTCTCAGAAACAAAGTAAATGGTTTCTCAGGAACCTGTGGCCTTCATGCAGGTTCATCTGCACATGCACATACACACACCAAAACAAAACTGAAATGAAGGCGTAAGTCATAAAACAATCCCACACCAGTATGGAATTGTAATTAATAAAATGGTTATTTATTTAAAGGGAAAAAACTTACAGATCACCGTCCCAGACAACAGCCCTCTGCACAATCAGGAATGAAGCCTAACAGCCGGAGGCCAGAAGCAAGAGAGAGAGAGCACACGGCTGCCACTGCTTTTTTAAAACTAAAGACACCACGCCCCAGTGGGCTGGTACCTTAAAGGCTATTGTCTGAAGGAGCAGAAGTAGCTCCCGCAGCACCTCCCCCTTTTGTTTAAGTAAGAGAATTCCAAACCCAATACAAAACAATATACATTAGGAACAGACATCAAGTATAAGATTAGAATTACAATCAGCATAAACAATATTAAGTAAGGAACATATGCTAAATGTTTTAATAAACATTCTATCCTAAGGAGTCTAAGTCTTGTATTGGAGATGGCTTGGTTAGATCATAAGAGGATGGTAACTATGATTATCTAATCTTCAACCCTATCGAAGGCCTGAGAAGGGAGATAATATTACTTGAGCAGGCAGGAAGTACAATCAAGTAGCTTCCAATGTGAGCGATATATGACAGAGACAATTAGCTACCTGAGCAATCACCCCAAGTCTCATTTTGCAACATTGAAGCGATCAACTTTGGCTATGGCCTAGAATAACTGACAGACCATTTTCAAAGGCAAGAAAATTTTCAAAACCGTCTTACCCTGTCTTGGCAAGATTTGAGAGTCCTGTTTATCCATTTCTGGATACTATATCTTGTCAGTGGTTGAGGCATGGGTATTTCTTTGCCCAAAGGCCAGTTTTTGCCAAGAAGAAACAGGCTCCAAGTGGAGTGTCTTTGGTACTCAACATTCTCTCGGGAATAGATTGGTGCTGCCAGGAGCAATTATGTCTCATATCAACAAAACCCTAAGTTATTTAAATGCCATGTTCCACAGATCCTTGAAGTGGTTAAAGATTATCTATCTATACAGAATATAATCTCTATGTATCTAAAGAACCTGATTAGTCTAACTATAAGTATGACAAACATAGATTACTATTGATCTATAATTTTTAATACCTATCTAACTTAAAGACTAAGACAATAAACAACTGTGCAATAAATGAAGACAATGACCTCCAAATGTAAACAATGTACAAGTATCTTGATCAGAGGTAGAAAGGTACACTGCAATATGGTAAATATATATATATATATATATATGTATATATATCAATACATAAAAATGTTTTAAACAGAGGTAGAAGCACACATGCATACAATATACAATATAATTTAACTTTGTATCAATATACAAGAATCTATGCCAATGTAATTGTCTATAAATAATAACTCACAAATACCAATCTATTATCCCATCATCCAATTTTCCCTTTTTTTTTTTCAAAAAGGTCACTGAGCTTATAAAATTCCTCCCCCAACCCTCAACCATATACCAATTATAATCAATCCCTAAAGTAATGTCCCTAAGCCTGAGGACAAACTATGCTGGGAGAGGGGACGTCATCTTCTAGAATTACTTCCAGCTGTCATGGGGGCAACGTTCTTTCTAGGGGATCCTGTGAAAGTAAAATGATGGTTACATTTCAAGATTAATGTCTGGTAAGACTGCAAATAGTCTCTGAGTATTTTGTGGAAGTCTGGCCAAAACGTTGTAAAAGATGTGCACCATTTCAGCGAACCAAGTTGGAACCATCTTGTGCAGCTGGTACCCAAAACAGGTCTTGTAGTAGCGCTATCAGTGTCATGATGTCATAGCAACCAGGTGAAGTTGTTGTTACGGGGCCCCATCTTCTTCCTGGAAACTTCAAAGATTATTGCATGAAAATTCATTGTTCAATGTGGAAAACTTAAGCATTACATATATAGACATATACAGACATATATATTCAATGAAAGGTATGATAAAGATAAGAATAGATATGAAGAAAAGCAAAGATACTTTCTAAATACTTTTTTCTTTCTGTCCCACATCAAACGGCTCTTGACATGAGATAGAAACTCTGGGTTTTTTCTTTTAACAACATGCTTGCATTTAAAGAAGGACAGAGCCGTTGTCCAACTCTAAAACCAGCTCTATATATTAATAAACATATACATACATATGCACATATATAAATGTAAACATTGTATCATTTGTACTTACGAACCATATTTGATTTTCTTGATGATCCTTATTGGATAAGGCAGGGAGGAGGGGAAGGCAGGGAGAAGGGGAAAGGCAGGGAGGAGGGGGAAGGAAGGAGGAGAAGGGAAGGGAGGAGGAGAAAGGCAGGGAGGAGAGGGAAGGCAGGGAGGAGGAGGAAGGAAGGGAGGAGGGGGAAGGTAGGGAGAAGGGGGAAGAAAGGGAAGAAGGGGAAGGCAGGGAGGAGGGGGAAGGCAAGGAGGAGGGGAGAAGGAAGGGGAAGGCAGGGAGGAGAATAGGGAAGAAAGAGCCATATTTTTTTATTCTCATTTATCAACAGCTCTGACACATCTCTCCAAATCATTTCACCAAGGCAAGAGCAGCTTTCCCTGGTGTGTGTGTCAGATGGACACCATCAGGCTCCGTTTGATAAGCATCCCTCATGTTTCCGGTGTTTTGCTACGATTGATATCCCTTTGCGTGCCCTCAAATACTTTGACTTTTTTTACAGGACCAGTTCCCAGAGGTGGGTGGAATGCCGGATCTAAATTAAAGACATTAATAGCACTTGGGAATTCTAAGCCGTGGTTTTTTCTGATGGGAAACTGAGGGACCCAGAGGCATCTGATTACCATAGCAGCCACGGAGCTTGGCTAGCCTCTAGCTAGGTTGAGGGAGGGTTAGGGGGCGTATTGAGGTGTGGGAGTCCAGTAAGTGGGTTCTTTGCAGTCTCTTCTCAGAGCATCCTGCTTCACTCCCGCTGTTCACCACAAGGGGGCGCAGCACACCCCACTCTCAACCTTCAGAAGTCACAGTTAGGGCCCGGGTTCGGCCACAGGTGCGCACAGCCCGCCGGCCACACACAGACCAACAGACCCTGCCTACCTTGCAGCGCTGCTAGGTGCTCTGAGACCTCAGAACAGGGCACCTTGACGCCCAAGCAGGGTGCAACCAGGGCTTCCCAGAAGGGTGACTGGTACTGAAGGGCATGCAGGTGTGTATGACTAGGAAAACAGGCGGGGAGGTGTGGCTTATGCGGGAAAGCCTTTCTTCCTCCGGCTTCCAGGTACGGGGTGGAGCCTTCCTCTGCCAGGATCTTGCTCAGCTTTGTCCCCACCAGGAGCAAGTGCCCACTTCGGGCTTGTGTTGGGTTTTGTCAACTGGATACAGAGTAGAGACAGCTGATCCAGGGAAGGAACATCGCCCAGGAATCGCCTCTATTTGGCTGGCCTGCGCGCATGACTGTGGAGCATCTTCTGGATTGCTAATTGATGGAGGAGAGCGCAGTCCAGGGTGGACAATGCCCCCTGGGCCGGAGGGCCTGGGTTGTATGAGAAAGTGGCTGAGCAAACCAGGGGCCACGCCAGTGAGTGGCGCTCCTTCAGGGTCCCGGATTCAGTTCCTACCTCGGGGTTCATACCCTGGCTTTCCAGGTTGGACTGTGACCTTTAAGCCAGACAAACCCTTCTTCTCAAGCTTATTTAGTCCTGTGTTTTATCACAGCAACAGAAAACAAAGTAAATCAGGACCTCTCTTTCTAGAAAAAAAAACCTTTCCCGCGTCATCTGGGAAGTCTTTAATGGCTGTGGATACTTACTGCTGACGCCCAGAATATGCCCTATCAGCGTTTACAAGACAGGCCCTTGGGCGGTCCACTGGTCCTCTACTGGAGTGTGGGTCCCCTGTGCTCACAAAGCCCCTTCCTAAGCGTGGATCGCGGACCTTGGGCTCAGCTCCATGCTAGAGACTTGAGCAGTGCCCTTATGCTGCCCTGGGCATCCTGCAGGCCTCAGCTGTTGGAAATCTCTGTCCCCATTCTGAGTCTTAGCCAGGAATGTGGAGAGGATACTCATCCTAGTTTTCTTACTGGGTAAGTCTTCCCGTTTGCAGTTTTCCCATGGTGGGGTCAGGCAGAGAATTATCCTGCCCACAGAAAGAGAAAAAGTTGTTTTTCTACACATTTTGTCTGCCCACCAGCGTTGGCAAGCTTAGCAACTTCTGTAAGGACTTCCCTGGGAAAATGTGGCTCAGGGACCTTTGAGCAGTGTCTTAATTAAGCTTTTGTGTTTATTTTTATGTGTACGGGTGTTTTGCCTGTGTGTAAGCGTGTGTACCGCAGGTGTGCCTGGTGTTCAAAGGGACCAGAAGAGCAAGCACATCAGATCCCCTAGAACTGGAATTGCAGGTGGTTGTATGCTGCCAGGGCCTCTGGAATAGCAGCCAGCGCTCTTAACGATTGAGCCATCTCCCAGTTCCTGCATCTCACTTTAAATGGACCTTGTAGAGTTGACTCAGTCTTGAACCAGGAGGGGTCATGAGTTGCTGTGCTGCTGGTCCATCTGTGTTCTAGAGTCTTCCTTGTGCTGAGTGACAGTGGCTGGACATCTCAACCACATTGGGAACACAATTCTCTGGCAGCCCCAATCTGCCCGGGACCAATGACACATACTTGGTGACATTTCAGAGGTCTGGCCTCTTACAGACCTACTGAATTTGTCGTT
Organism: Ondatra zibethicus; assembly: GCA_004026605.1. Lineage (NCBI taxonomy): Eukaryota > Metazoa > Chordata > Mammalia > Rodentia > Cricetidae > Ondatra > Ondatra zibethicus. The sequence continues at coordinate 73,969 of PVIU01000573.1, read as the reverse complement.
GAAGCTGATTGTTCTCTTTGATTCATATTTTGCAGTCTAAACAAAAGTTCCATTCTTTTTAATTTCAAGTTAAAACCATTTAAACCAAACTCACATTCACAGGATGTTTTGATAAAGTGAGGCATAAGATGCCTGAACTAAAGTGTTTCCTGGGGCCCGGAGCCTTGAACCATTAGCTGCCTATGCACCCTTCTGCCCCTGCTGGTAACTCCAGGGTCCAGATTTAGAAGAGGACTCACTCTGAGGATCTGATCAATCCCAGGCTGACACTATTTCTAGGCGATTGTTCCTCCTGGTAACCAATCCCGAGAGCGTCCTTGACACAAGAGCTGAGTGTCAGCTGGTGAGACTCTGAAAGTGGGTGTGTGAAATCACAAGTTCTCCCAGGAAACACACCAAGGGAGCCACGTGGTCAGTGTCACCTGCTCCAGCAGGAGGGGACCGGTGGAGGTTCCCACTCCTCCCGAAACTAGTCTTCTGTGCCTTGACCTTGTTGGAGGTAGTGGTGTAGCACAGAAGACAGACAGACATTGCCTGCGGAGACCCCTTGTGGCACAAGTTGGCCCATTTCTCCCATTAATGCTGCGGGTTTTCCTTACTTCGATGCCATTGCCTGGGTCAGGGTTGGACAACCCTAAGAAGGTGTGTGAGGGAGGCAAATCTTCACTTGAGACAGGATTTGAGTCCAACCGGGAAGGAGTGGGTTCTGGGAAGGAGAAGGTCGTTGTCGGTGCCTTAAGGGCACCGGGCAGGGATGGGAGTGTGTGCTGGAGTCTGGGTGAGAAGAGAGGGTGAGAGGCAAAAGTCACACTCCAGATGTTTTCATTAAATGTTGGCAGATGGGGCATAGGCTTATGGACGTGAGAGTCGTGTATGCAGATGAGAATTCTCCTGACTGGACGGTTCCAGTTGGGTTGCCTTCATGGGTCAGGAAAGGACATTTCAAGAATGTCACTGGTGACATGGAATTACTAGTGAGACAATTAAATATAAGCACAAATCAAAGGAACGGTGGCCCGAACCCCAAATTCTCTTTTCACTGACTTAAGAGATAAGAATTCACTGACAGCTGTGAGAGGGGCCTCAGAGCTGAGAACAGAAGAATAAAAGTTTTAACAATTGATTGATATACATCAGATAACACCAGCACAGAGCAGCGCTGTGGGAGAAACCACCCATTGTACAGTCAAGGAAACTGAGCCTTACATAGAATCACAGAAGGGCAGATTTGAAAATACAAGAATATATCTTGCTAGTATTTACAGGGAGTGAGCAGACTTCCTTACGAGTTTTCAGTACTCTAAATTCTAGAAACTCTACAGTGAAAAGCCTTGGAATTGAAGTTATGGAATCACGAAGCAGAAGAGACAAAACCAGCTTTTTTCTTTTAAATCATCTATGCATGAGCCCTTGAAGATCCTCCATGGTTTTGTCATCCTAATGCCTGATATGTGACACATGGCATGTGTGATGCAGAGTTGTGGGGTTGAGGTGGGCGGCAGAAGCAGGTCTGGCTGGAAGCTTTCTGTGCAGGAAGAACACGTTCGTCAGGGCATGATGACTCCAAGCTGAGCCTGACCCGGATTTCAGGAAACGGCGGCCTTGCCATGTACCCCTGCCTGCTCTTTACAAACTACTCGGGAGGCTGAACTGAGCATGGTAGGCCGGGAAACACTGCCAAATGCCGGACTGGATCTGTGTCCATTTTCAGGGCCGGCCAGATGGCACAGGGGCCCCATCAAGCTTTTACCAGAACAGAATGAAGGATTGTCTGGGGGGCTGGCCTGAAGGTAGGCAGCAGTCAACACTGTCTGCTGCTCAGGGAAGCTGTGTCTTTAAAATGGGGATGTGTGGGAGCTAGCTGTCACATCCCATGCTTGGCAAGATCCTTCTACCCAGAATTCACTTCAGGAGTTACCAGGCTAGGGGTTAAATACTTATAATCAAAGGACAGTTTGGATGTTTCTGCAGAAGAAAAAAGCACCAAAACCAACTGTAGTGGCTACATCTGGGTCGCTCACATAGAGGAACCTGCAGTCCCAGCACTTGGGAGACTGTGGCCGAGAGAGTCTGAGTTTGGGGCTAGCTTGGGCTACCGTAGTAAGACCCTGTCTCAAATAACTTTTAAAATAACAACAGCAAAAATCCAAATTAAAAGTTAACTAGATGTAAGCTTCTATTTATATAAATATACTTTATCATATGGCATTTTTTTCTTTCCCCATGGCCATCATTTTTGGAGGTTGAGCACCATGGTTCAGTGTTTTGATCCAGTTTGAACTCAGAATGTCTCTCTAACTCAGAAGTCTAACACATGTTCTTTAACTGAAGGACAAGCTGTAATTGAATGTAAGCAAGAACAAGCTGTTTTCTGTAAAGAAGATGGCTATGTGGTACAACAGCCCGAGAACCAACAGTCCCTTCAGCTTCAGCAGAGACCCTGAGGACGACTGGTTTTCTGAGCTGCCAGCCTCTTTCCTCGAATAGCTGCTTCTCTGTCTCTCCCTCCACTTCCCTGACTCTCAGAACTTTCCTGTTCAGTCTCCTATCACAACGCTGTGCCAAGGGAAAGATGTTGCTCCCAGCTACAGTTGCTAGTGTGACCAGTGTAGCCTCTATGCTCCTGGGGGAGCATTCCGTGTTGAAAACTTGTCGGGAGTTATGCAAGAGAACTGTTGCTGTCAAATACAGAATTTCACAATCAAGTAAGAGATACTTCAGAAACCAAGCCTTACATATACCTTGACATATTAAAAATTACAAGTATTTTTAGGTTCTTTTTTCTTTAATATTTTATTTTATGTTTTAATTATGTGATGTGAGTTTGGTGGGGCGAGTGTGCATGTATCAATTCAAAAGAGGGCTGGAGTTACAAGTGGTTGTGAGTCACACAGTGTGGGTTCTGGGAACCAAACTCAGGTTCTTTGGAAGAGCAGCAAGCCCTCTTAATTGGTGAGCCATCTCTCCAGTCCCAATTACATATTCCTTTAGTACTGAATACTTAACATAGATATGCTAAAAAAGCATATTAATAAGCAGTTTTTGGCTAACCCAAGAATGTCAGTCCAGTCTTACTCCCCTGTCAACAACAGACATCTGAGGAGCAGGGCTCTCTGCTTTACAAGTCTCTTCGAGGGCATGCTGTTGGAGGAAGGCCGCTTGTTTGTCCTAGCCACCCAGAATGGAAATAATCACACACAAACTATATTATTTAAATCACTGCTTGGCCCATTAGCTCTAGCTTCTTATTGGCTAACTCTTACATATGAATTTAATCCATTTCTAGTAATCTGTGTATTGCCACGTGGCTGTGGCTTACTGGGTAAAGTTCCGTCTGGCTCCAGCAAGGCTACATGGCTTCTCTGACTCCGCCTTCCTTTCTCCCAGCATTCAGCTTAGTCCCCCGCCCCACCTACGTATATTCTGCCCTGCATGGGCCCAAAATAGTCCTTTATTAACCAATGGTATTCACAGCATACAGAGGGGAATCCCACATCAGCTTGCTCCACTGAAAGGCCAGAAGGTCAAGCTTCCTGCCTAGGTCCCTCACTGAGACCCCATTAGCAAGAGTTCCCTTTGGCTACTTTTCAGCTGAATGAAATTCCTGACAGTCAGAGCCCCATTTCTTTAGAGCTGGGAGGGACTAGGTGCAGACTGAGATAGGGGCTTCATTTTGGCTAAATTTCTCTGCCAGGTTAGGGTGAGAGCAAAATATATACGCTTCCCTTGGACAATCCAGATCATTAGCAATGCTAGGATTACCAGAAGAAAAAAATAACCCACAAAACATAAGCAACCACAAAACCTTTATGCAATCCTGTGTAGCAGAAGAATCATCAAAACGGATGGCATACGAAGCCAGCAGTCACAAACAAGGAACAAAACTGCAGGTAGGGATTGCAGTCAGGCCTTGGGGCTTCTTGATGGGCTCATGGCCTGTGCGCATGCACCAAAGGATGTATTTAGTAGCCATGGGTTACAGTAATTGGTATTCTTTTTTATTTATTTTTTATTATTGATTTTATTGAGCTATACATTTTTCTCTGCTCCCTTCCCTTTCTCTCCCCTCCCCTTCAATCCTCTCCCAAAGTCCCCATGCTCCCAATTTACTCTTGTCTTTTTCTACTTCTCATGTAGATTAGATCCATGTATGTCTCTCTTAGAGTCCTACTGTTGTCTAGGTTCTCTGGGATTGTGATTTGTAGGCTGATTTTCTTTGAGTTTCTGTTTGTTTGTTTGTTTAAAAGCCACTTATGAGTGAATACATGTGATAATTGTCTTTCTGGGTCTGGGTTACCTCACTCAATATGATGTTTTCTAGCTCCATACATTTGCCTGCAAATTTCAAGATGTCGTTATTTTTTTCTGCTATGTAGTACTCCATTGTGTAAATGTACCACATTTTCCTTATTCATTCTTCAGTTGAGGGGCATTTAGGTTGCTTCCAGGTTCTGGCTATGACAAACAATGCTGCTATGAACATAGTTGAGCACATGTCCTTGTGGCACGATTGAGTATCCTTTAGATATATACCCAAAATTGGTATTGCTGGGTCTTGAGGAAGGTTTTTCCTAATTTTCTGAGAAATCACCATGCTGATATCCAAATGGGCTGTACCAGCTTGCACTCCCACCAGCAATGCAAGAGTGTTCCCTTTACCCCACAACCTCTCCAGCATAAGTTGTCATCAGTGTTTTTGATCTTGGCCATTCTTACAGGTGTAAGATGGAATATCAGAGATGTTTTGATTTGCATTTCTCTGATGGCTAAGAATGTTGAGCATTTCCTTAAGTGTCTTTCAGCCATTTTAGATTCCTTTGTTGAGAGTTTTCTGTTTAGGTCTTTACTCCATTTTTTAAAATTGAGTTATTTGTTCTTTTGATGACCAATTTCTTGAGTTCTTTGTATATTTTGGAGATCAGTCCTCTGTCTAATGTGGGGATGCTGAAGATCTTTTCCCATTCTGTAGGCTGTCATTTTGTCTTGTTGACCGTGTCCTTTGCTTTACAGTAGCTTTTCAGTTTCGGGATGTCCCATTTATTAATTGTTTCTCTCAGTGTCTGTGCTGCTGGGGTTATATTTAGGAAGTAGTTCCCTGTGCCAATGCATTCAAGTGTACTTCCCATTTTCTCTTCCATGAGGTTCAGTGTGGTTGGCTTTATGTTGAGGTCTTTGATCCATCTGGACTTGGGTTTTGTGCATGGTGATAGATATGGGTCTATTTTCATTCTTCTACATGTTGATATCCAGTTATGCCAGCACCATTTGTTAAATATGCTTTCTTTTTCCATTTGATATTTTTTGCTTCTTTGTCAAAAATCAGGTGTTCATAGGTGTGTGGATTAATATCCATGCTGTGGGACAATGGTCTTTTATCCTGTCACTTGTATTATTTTTAATAAAATGCTGATTGGCCAGTAGCCATGCAGGAAGTATAGGCGGGGCAATGGCAACCAGGCAGGAAGTAGAGGTGTGACAATGAGAATTATGCGAAGAGGAAAGTTTCAGTCTGCTGTTGTCATCCCAGACACAGGGACACCAGACACAGAGCAAGCAAGATGTGACTGCCTCACCAAAAAAGTTACCAAACCACATGGCTAACACAGACAAGAATTATGAGCTAATATAAGTTATAAGAGTTAATAAGAAGCCTGAACTAATAGGCCAATCAGTTTATAATTAATGTAGGTCTCTGTGTATTTCTTTGACTGCAGGACCAGGTGGGACAGAAACATCAGTCAACATTTGGTCCCATTGGTCCTCCTGTCTGTTTTTTGCCAGTACCAGGCTGTTTTCAATAGTGTTGCTCTGTAGTAGAGTTTGAAGTCTGGGATTGTGAAGCCTCCAGAAGTTCTTTTATTGTACAGAATTGTTTTGGCTATCATGGGTTTTTTGCTTTTCCATATGAAGTTGAGTACTGTTCTTTTAAGGTCTGTGAAGAATTTTGCTGGGGTTTTGATGGGCATTGCATGAATCTGTAGATTGCTTTTGGTAAGATTGCCATTTTTACTATGTTAATTCTGCCTACCCAAGAGCATGGGCAATCTTTCCACTTTCTGGTGTCATTTTCAATTTCTTTCTTCAAAGGTTTAAAGTTCTTGTCATACAAGTCTTCCACTTGTTTGGTTAGAGTTACTCCAAGATATTTTATGCTGTTTGTGGCTATTGTGAAGGGTGATGATTCTCTGATTTCTTTCTCAGCCTATTTATCATCCGTGTAAAGGAGGGATACTGATTTTTTTTTGAGTTAATCTTGTATCCTGCTACATTACTGAAAGTGTTTATAAGTTGAAGAATTTCCTTGGTAGAATTTTTGGGATTGCTTATGTCAACTATCATATCATCAGCAAATAGTGAGAGTTTGACTTCTTCTTTTCTAATTTGTATCCCCTTGATCTCCTTCTGATGTCTTATTGCTCTAGCTAGGACCTGAAGAACTATATTGAATAGGTATGGAGAGAGTGGACAGCCTTGTCTTGTTCCTGATTTCAGTGGAGTCGCTGTGGGTTTTTCTCCATTTAGTTTGATGTTGGCTTGCTGTATATTGCCTTAATTATATTTAGGTATGTTCCTTGTATTCCTGCTCTCTCCAAGACCTTTATCATGAAGGGATGCTGTATTTTGTTGAAAGCCTTTTCAGCATCTAATGAGATGATCATATGGTTTTTATTTTTCATTTTGTTTATATAGTGGGTTATATTGACAGATCTTCATGTGTTGAACCATCCCTGCATCTCTGGGATGAAGCCAACTTGATCATAATGAATAATGGTTCTGATGTGTTCTTGGATTCGATTTTCCAGTATTTGATTTAGTATTTTTGCATCAATGTTCATGAGATTGGTCTGTAATTCTCTTTGTTAGCAGTGTCTTTATATGGTTTGGGTATCAGGGTAATTGTAGCCTCATAAAAAGAGTTTGACAATGTTCCTTCTGTTTCTATTGAGTGGAACAATTTGAGGAGTATTGGTATTAATTCTTCTTTGAAAATCTTGTAGAATTCTGAGCTGAAACCATCTGGTCCTGGGCTTTTTTGATGACTGTTTCTATTTCTTTAGCAGTTATAGGTCTATTTAATTTATTTATCTGGTCTTGATTTAATTTTAATTAAATGATATTAATCCAGAAAGTTGTCCATTTCCTTTAAGTTTTCCAATTTTGTGGAGTATAGCTTTTTAAAATATGACCTGGTGATTCTCTCGATTTCCTCCGTGTCTATTGTTATGTCCCCCTTTTCATTTCTGAGTAATTGGTATTCTTAACTGAAGGTTGGAGGTCACCACTCTCTGTGGTTCTCACATGGATCTGGACATCTTCAACTGAAAACCCATTGGTAAAACCCTCCTGGCTGGCCATGGGAGAAACAAATGTTCTTGGTGTGAAATGCTGGAGCTGGATAGAATTCCTGGAGAAAATAATTTTCGAAGCTCTCTTGGAGCTGAAGAGGGAGAAATTGTGCCCACTTTCGGGGTTATGTTTTTGTAAAATGGGGAAGAAGACCCAGGGGTGTTGTTCTATACACTAGGTTAGGCTTAATGGGCAAAGTGGCATTTGCAGCTGTACATAGAACCCTGGTGGCCCATTCTAGTCCTCCCCAGAACAGGATACCTTGTGGGATCTTGAGTGGGTGGGTTTATTTTTGGCCATAGAGAGGAGGATTCTGAGACACTGAGATACTTTTTTTGTTGTGTTTGTTTATTTGTTCTGTTTTGTTTGAGGTAGGCTCTCATATAGCTAAGGTTAGCCCTGAACTTGTTATATAGCTGGAAATGACCTTGAACTTCTGATCTTCCTGCCACTGGCTCTTGAGTGCTGGGATTATAGGCCTGTGCTGCTCTTTGGCAGAGGCTGCTCATTCATTTCCTGGCTGCCCAGATCCAAATAATCACTCAGAAACTGTATTAATTACATACATCACTGCTTGGCCTATTAGCTTATGCATATTTCTAGCTAACTCTTATATCTTAAATTAACCCATTTCTATTAATCTGTGTATTGCCACATGTTTGTGGCCTACTGGTAAGGTTCCATCTGGCATCTGGTGTCCAGCATCCATCTCCTGTGGCAGCTGCATGGCTTCTCACTGACTCTGCCTTCTTTCTCCCAGCATTCAGTTTAGTTTTCCAGCCTAGCTCTATTCTGCCCTATCACAGGCAAAAGCAGCTTCTTTATTCATTAACCAACAAAAGCAAAACGTATACAGAAGGAAATCTGACATCACCGCCCCACCTGCTTTATGTGTTGCTAGGGGTTGATCCAAGGGCTTCCTGCATGCTAAGCAAGTGTTCTATCAGCTGAGCTCCAGAGAACCAAATGTGGTATCTCCAAGGATGTTAACCATGACTGATGATGCTGGGGGTGAGACTTTCCTTGTCCTATGGTTAGAGAACCTCTGAAGAAGGCAAAGGTTCTTTCTCTCTCTTCCTCCATCTCTTTCTCCCTCTCTCCCCTTCCTTCAACTCTTTCTCCCTCTCTCCTTCCTCCTTCTCTCTCCTTCTTTCCCTTTCTCTACTCTCCCTCTCTCTCCCCTCTTCCTCCCTCTCCTCCTCTTTCTTTCCCTCCCCTCCTCCTTTCTTCATCTCCATCTCTCCCTCCCTCTCACTCTCTCCTTCCCTCCCTCCCTCTCTTGCTCTGTAATTTTTTTCTGTAGGTTGTCATGTGTCTTAGGCTAGCCTTGAACCCAGCAGATAGCTGAGGATGCCTGTGAACTTCTGATCCTCCTGCTGCTGAACCAGCCTGCCTCCACCTTAGTCTTAAAAGCTATCTTATAGTAAAGACAAACTAGGTTCGGTCCTATTTGATTAATTCTCTGTTTCTCAATGATCAGGCTCTGTACCACCTATAACTTTATTGGTTTTACACTGCTTGTTCCAGGAAACTGCAGCCATGACATTGTTTCAAAAGTTGTCATTACCATCTTACAACCCTACCTTTGTCTCAAAGAAGGTTTGTTATGACCACTTTGTTATGACCACCTTGTTATGTTGCTCCTGAAGCCCCACCTATTTGCCTCCCAGGTTCTCCATTTGGAAACCCCTATCTCTGAGCTATAAAATTTATCTTGCCCATGTCCAAGGCTGACGTCTTGAACCCCACCTTAGGGGGAGGCAGCTGTGTACATGAATAAAAATGCTTGCTTTAAAAAAATTGCTTGCTTTAATTAACTTGGTCACAATGATTTAAGTCTTGTCTTTCTCCTAGAAATTTTGGAATTAACCCTTCCTCTTCCTCCTGAATGTTGGGGTGTAGGCACGCACTACCACACCTGGTTTGTTTAGTGCTGGGGCTGCAGCTGGTAGAGAGCTGCCCCGCATGCGTGGAGATCCTGAGACAAGCAGAAGCCATGACCTGCCTTGTTCTCTGGCCACCACAGTACCCTAGGATCAGCACTTATGCCCTTTGAGCAGTCCACAGTACTGAGCATGGCAGCACACCAGCTCCGGGGCTGATGCGGGACACCTCACAAGTCCAGGACACAAGCACCAAGGGGTCGGGGAACCTGCTGCAGCAGAAAGGACTGTGGCAGTAGAAGACTGTACAAGGCCTCTGTGTGTCTAGAGCATAGTGAGAAGAGACGTGCAGGGAGGATGTGGAGATGGAGGCAGAGACTGGGTGGGATAGCCATCTACTCGGGAATACGTGGAATAGCTAAGGAATGGAGCCTCCCTAGTAGCTCAGAAGGGAGCTTGGCTCTGCCAGCAGCTTTGTGTCCCTGTGTCCCCCTACCTGAGACCCCTCTGTCCCTTTGACCGCTAGAAGTATGGAGGGAATAGATGCCTGTTGGTTTGAAGTCCATGTTTATGGTTGTCTGGTCCTCCGGTCCTCAGTATTTTGTTTTCTGCCTCTCCATTTCTGGCTGCCCTGCCCTCGGTCTTGTTTGGGAGATAATTTTAGCTGAGACTGTGCTTAGAGCAGATAAGTACTGTGGCTGAATGAGCGAATTCCAATGAGCGAGGCTTTATTTCTGGACAGCAAAACCACAAGTATTTCTTCAGGGATGAACTTGTCTGGGGATTGGTTCTGGAACCTTCCACTCACTGACCATGTGGAGAGTCCCAACACTTCTGACAGGGGATATGAAGAGTAGACTATCAGCAATACAGGGTATCAATCTCTTCATCCTTCACGATGATGGCAGAGTTAAGGTTTCTAGAACCAGAAATAGAGATTTATTAACTATAATCTATAGAACTCCAAATTAATCTGTAGTCAGAAAATACTGCTAGGCATGATGGATCATACCCGTAGTCCCAGCACTAAGAATGCTAACAAGGTAAGATTATTACCAAGAGTTTAACACCCAGCATGGGCTATATAATAAGTCATAGGCCAGCCTGGGTTATACAGAGTGAGACCTTTAGAAGACCAGAGAATTATGGGAAAGAACAAAATGACAGTTTAGTCTTTTATCCCTTGTCATCACTGCCTGGGCTACCAAGCAGAAAAGGGAAGTGGGGCTTCGTGCTCATGTCCCAGCATCAACTGCCAGGGGGCAGACAGAATTCTCTGTCCTGGGGAAGGAACAACAGTACAGAAAGTGCTTTATGGGAGATATTTTCCCCATATTTTATCTGTATCTTTCTAATATTTTTATTAAATATTTTAAAATAAAACAACCCAACGCTGCAACGTATTTTCAAAGGAGTCCATCTGGACTCCTTCCTCACCCCAGATGTCAGGCATCGGGGCCCAAAGGGAACAACCCGTAACAAACTGAAAAGTTCTTGGAAAGGTCTTGGGACCGCTGAGCCCTTGGTTGTTCCTAGCTTCAGGATTTATGCTTTGAAAAGCTACCTCTGGCTGCACCACAGAGCCTGTGTGCCAAGCTGGGTGTGGATTTCTAGGCTGTGAAGGCAAAGGAGGAGGGGGTTAGAGATGGAGCTAAGTCAGTGGTTCTCATGTGGGCCACAGCACATGGCTTAGAGCTTGGATTCGCTGAACCTCGATGTCGCCTCCCTCTGATGCTCATTTGTTCCCGTTTTAACGTCAGTGTCTCTGAAAGGAAAAAAGCAGGGTGGCCCAGTCCAAACTCCATTGCTTTAGAATTTGTTTTTTATTCCCTTTGTAATGAAAAATATTTTTCCATACAATGTATTCTGATCATGGTTTACTCTCCTACATCTCTTCCAAGTTCCCCCCACCTCCCCACCCATCAAACTTCATACCTTCTGCCTCTATCTTTTTAGAAAACAAGCAAATATTTTAAAAAGCAGAAGAATAAAAAGACCAACAACAGAGAAGTCTGAGAAACACATACACATGCAGACACATACACACTCAAACAAGCAAACAAACACAAACACAAAACTTAAAAAACTACAGAATCAGAAACAATAATATCCAAGCAAAGGATAAGTCAGAAATAGAAAAATGCCCAAACAAGACAATATGAGACAAAAAAACTCAAAAATTACCGTTAAGTTCATTTTGTACTGCTAATCTACTGCTGGGCATGCAGCCTGCCTTAAATATAAACTGTATACTCAGTGAGACCACATCAGACAAAACTAAATCTTACTTTGTAAGCAGTTGTTAATTTGAGATAGCTTCTTGGTCATGGTTGGGGTCTTATGCCTACTACTTCTCCCAGTCTTGGGACCCCGTCTGTTTTAAACCTGTATAGGCCCTGTGTATACTGCTACAGTCTTTGTGAGTTCATATGTGTATCAGTCCTGTTGTATTTGGAAGGCCTTGTTTCCTTGCTGTCTTCTCATGTGGAATGTCCTTCTGTATGCTGTGAATATGTGTTGCTTTTATTGGTTGATGAATAAGGCTGCTTTGGTCTGTGGTAGGGCAGAATAGAGCAGCAAAGCCAAACTGAATAAGGGAGAAAGAAGGCAGAGTCGAGAGAGATGCTAGGGAAGCAAGATGTGAAATAACAAGCCATAAGCCTCGTGGTAAAATTTAGATTAATAGAAATGATTAATTTAAATGTAAGAGATGGCCAGTAATAAGCCTGAACAATTGGCCAAACATATTATAATTTATATAAGCCTTTGAGTGATTATTTTATAAGTGGCTATGAGATCAGATGGGATACAGAAAAGCCTCTGGCTATTGTCTTCCATCCCCCCACCCTGGTTCTTACAATCTATCTCTTCCACATAATTCCCTGAGTCCTGAGGTAGGGGATTTAACGAAGACTTCCCATTAGGCCTGAATGTTTCAAAGTCTCCCATTTTCTACACACTGTCCAGTTGTGGGTCTGTATATTTGTTCCTATCTATTGTAGGAAGAAACTTCTCTGATGATGGCTGAGCAAGACAGTAATCAAAGAGTACAGCAGAACGCTGTGAGGAGTCATTATATTGCTATGTTCCTTTAGCAGAACAATAGGATTTGGTTTTCTCCATGGCATATCTAGTCTCCAATAATTCTTGGCCACCTGAACAGTGTCAAGCATTGGTTGCACCATTCAGATAGTGGTTGGTTTCTCCTATAGTGCTTGTGCCACCATTGCATCAGCTTGTCGTTCAGGTAGGTCACCATTGTAGATCCAGGGTTTGTAGTTTGTAGTTGTAGTTTGGTGTTTACCTTTCCCTCTGGCAGTATCCTGAGTACCTTTTACTACCATGAGCACTAGTCAATAGGCATGGAGTCTCTAGTTAGGCAGTAACTAAACATCCCAGTGGTCAATTAGGTATGTAAGTTGTCTTCAACAATATGGCCTTACCATCAGTTTGTGGAGAGCAACCAATATCCTTGGCAATAGCTCGTGTTGTTTTGGGGTTTTTATGGGACCCCTTTGGCTAACAACTCAATTAGATGTAACCCATTCCTAGCACTGGAACTTTCACTTGATGTTGAGAGATGCCTCCCTGTTGTTTGGTGACTCCATTTAGAGTGTGTTCATGTGTGTATATATTGTAAGAAGCTTCCACAGTGGTAGGTTTCCATATGACCCCTCAAATGGCTCTTAGTGTTAGCCGCCCCCTCTGTGTTCCCTTCCTTACCCTTCTTCCCCCTCCCTGTTTAATCCTTCTGTTCTAGCCTCCCCTCTGTCATGCGGATTTGTGCTTGAATCCCTGCCTTCCTCTACAAATAGACCTGAGAGATTAAATGAGATGAAAGTATAGGACTGTTTGGGGGCATTGCAGTAAGGGTTCCTCCCAAAGAGGTGAGAGTTGAAGAAGTAAAATAAAATAAGAATCTGTGGGAATGAGGTAGATGAAAGAGGGAAGCAGTGTGGAGCAGGGCAGAGGAGCAGAACTTAAATCCAGAGAGTGTAACTGTTGAGAAGCCCCAGTACAGCGCCCTCCTGGTTTGCACATTGACTTTGAGCCCTTTCATACTTGGGGGTGCAGTTGCTCCTACACTTGCACCCCCTCCATGATGACTGCCCAAGATTTCATAGCTGAGGAGGGTGTCCTGGATAGGACCCCAGGAAGACTCACGTGAAGGGTGGGTAGAGTCAGGTACCCACTGATAAGCCTGAGGAATGGGCTTTGAGGAGTAGGTGTCATGGATGCTGAGAAGAACGGACACAGTTAAGGAGGACCCAGTACATTGGGTTGTTGGCGCATTCTGAACTGAGTTTTTCTGAGCTTGAGCCTTTGTTTGTCTAACACTGCTCATGATAGCCAGGAAATCAGCCCAGATATCTGTCAGCTCGTGAAAGGATGAAGAAAGTGTGGCATGTGTACAAGACAGCATTAAGAACGCTGTTAGGAGTCATTATATTGCTATGCTCCTTTAGCAGAACAATAGGATTGTTGTTCTGCTAAACCATTAAGAAAAATGAAATCATGTCATTTGCAGGAAAATGGACAAACCTGGAGATCATTGTGTTAATTATAATAATCCACACTCAGAAAAAAGAAAGTATGCTTTTTATCATATGTGCAACCTAACAAACAAAGTAAAAACATGGCTTTAAGGAACTAGGAAGGAAACAGAGGGGGGTGGTAAACAGGAGAGAAATGTGGATAACAGGATATTACATGTAACCATACAATTTCATATATATATATATATGTATATGAAACAAATCTGTTTTGTACAATTAATGTGCACTACTAAGTAAATTACTAATCAAAAAATGAATCAAGTCTTACTGACTGGATGTGTTTATCCTCTTTCACAATCCTAAAGGCTGGTAGGAGGAGAGGGAAGATGGCCTTTGACTGGGCAGGGGTGGGGAGTGCTTAGAGGACAAAGGTAGCTATGGGGAGACCCAGTTCCTTCTGCTCCCCCCCATTATTCTCTTTGTCTTCATTCCATCCTTTAAACTTCTGTCTTTGGTCTTGGAATGCACGCAGCCTGGAAGCCTGGAACTCCTCCTTCTAAACACTGGGGCTACTGGTGTGTACCCTCCCTTCCTTGAAGCCTCCTTAAATTCTAAGAAAAAGAAAAGCAGAAGTTATAGACACATGATTTCCCACCCCTCGCCCATGTGATTTCATTGCACAACCTCTGAAATGCCAGCGAGCGGCCCCCTGGGTACTTGGAGTCTCACTGTCTAAAATCCACCCGTCTGTCCTGTTGGTCCTCTCACTTCTTTGTCCTTTTGTACCGTCCCCGTGGCCAAGTCTGACACCTGTGGGGCAGCCTAGAAGCCTGTTTCTCCAACTGCTGTCCCACCTCTTCTACCTTCAGGCATTTCTATCTCCCCTGTTCCTTCTGGTATGTGACCTCAGTCTCTCTCTGCTGGCCACCGCCAGGGGCTCCTGCTTCTAGTCTCCTTTGCTTTTCCCCCAAGCTTATCTTCAGGAGTTTTCATCCAGAGTTCCAGCTGTTTGAATGATTTGCACCCTGGCTAATTCATGTTTTTAAATCTGAACTTCTAGGGAGGGACCTTGGGAGTGTCTACCCATGCACCCTAGACAGAAGCACAGACCTTCTGTGTAAGAGCTACCGTTAAAGACACTCGGTCACACTCAAATCCACTTGGCTTTTGCCAGTGAACTGGAGTCCATTTTGTGTTATCGTCCTTTCTGCCATCCTTTCGCTGAAGCATCAGAGGGCGCTACATCAGTCAGAGCTTGGGCCTGCTCCTGCATCAGGGGCACTTCTTACCATGACTCTAGGAATTTGGCATTCTCCTCCTGAAGGGAAGAGGAATTTCAAAATCTACCCTAGAAGTGGCGTGGGAGAGCCCTGCTTCATGGCGCTTCCAACTTCAGTTCCTAAGAACGTGGATTGAGTCATACTGTCAGTAACCACACCGAGCCACTCAGGAAGCCCTCCCTGTGATTTGCAGGGCATCTGTGCCACTTCACAGCTGAGGGAGGCTGAGACTGATGGCCCCTGACATCTTCAGATCTTGTAGAAATTGTCTGATGTCCCCGAGTGGCAGCTTCACAGCCGTGAAATACCCATGGAAAAATTTCTGCAATTAGTTTTTCTGCCACTGTATCTGCAATGAGAAACACACTCTCTCAAGCCGACGCCTGCCTCTCAGATTGTGTTTGTGGAACACCTGCGAGGGCAAATCAGAAGTCACTCTGCCAAGTTTCCTTTGGGAACTGTCATGTTGGCATCACCCGTTCGTGATAGGCTGGTTAGAGGCACAGTGGAAAACGTCCGTTGGGCAATAATTAGTAACTGCGTCAGACATCTGGGCCCATTTTGATAAGGTGAGATCATGGGTTTCTTGCCCTTGGATGAACAGGAAGGAGCATTTTCTGGAAGCCATGGGGGACCTAATCTATTTTTCCTGCTTGGTTCTGGGGAAGGTATTAGTAAGCGAATGTATCAAAAGACAAAGAGGCCCAGGAAGCATGAATCTTCTAAGGTGGTAGGTGACTAGTGAGTGAATCACCGTGTTTCCTTCGGAAGGCTTTGGTGGGCAGGTAGTCTTGACACACAGCAGAGGAGGGACTGTCTGGAGTTTGGATTCGAATGTGTGCTGGCTGGCCTAATAGGTGACTACCATAATTGGTGCCTGGGCAAAGAGGGTGTTGGGTGAACAATACAGATGCACAGGGATATCCCTGATGTGATCAGAAATCAGGGAATCTTAGGAAAGAACTTAGACTCAGATTGTACTCAGAATTTAGGCATATGCAGACTTAGGGATAAACTGGTGGCAGGGGTCACTGGAAGCCATTGCTCACACAGCAAAGGAGCAGGAGAAACACAAAACCTCTGCCCAGGCATATTGGGACATGGCTTGGGCAAATATGGTTGATCACTATATTGACCAGATCCGGCTTCTTTGTCTATGTAAAGACCAGTTCCAATAGAAGAAATCCACGGCCCGCGGCTCTTGTTTCTCCTGCCCTATAAGCTAAATGTCCTCTAGGCCAAGGCAGCTCTCATGACAGAAAGCAAGCACACAGACAAACCCTAGTAGAAAAGAAGTTTGGCTGCAAGGATACTCTTGTAAACTGGTTTTCTGGAATGCTGAAGCATTTCCTGTGGAAATAATGATCAGAAGGAGTCAGAATTCAGGCTCTCCTGTAAAACTGTCTGAGCTCTGGAGTGAACCGGGAGCCACTGAGCAACACTAGGGCTGAGGATGGGGCAACTCTGGGGGATGCACTTGGGGTTCCCTGTGGATTTTGTCGTGTCCTTCCGAGGAAGAGCTCAATGGCATGATCATTTTTGCCACTAGGTTTTCCGGACTGTCTGTCGTAGCAGTGGATCAGTACCAGTGCTTGGAAATACCTTTTCTCCCTAAAATAGTTTAAGACCCAAAGTAGTAGTAAAAACAGCATGGTGAGTTCCCATGAGTTCTTTCTGGGTTTGTTGTTGCTCTGTGAGAAGAGATCTCAGGGATGGGGCTGGCTTAGAACTCACTATGGAGCTGAGGGTGACCCTGAACTTTTGTCTCTCTGGATTACAGGTGTGTGACTCTGCACTGGGTTTCATACAGTGCTGGAGACTGAATCCAGGGCTTCGTGAATGCTCTGCAGACCCTCTGTCAGCTGAGCCATGTCCCCAGACCCTCAGGGATTCTTTTATGTGATTAAGGATTAATTGCATCAGCAGAATTAGGAAATTAATGTTGGCACAATCCTCTGAGGAAAAGAGCTCACTCTGACTTCACAAGCCTTCTTTACTTTGTCCTAAGCAAATATAGTACTTAGAAGTTGTTGAATTGTTTTAATTTTCAAGTCATATGAATACTCAAAATATTTACCTTGGCAATATAAAGCTTCCATTTATTTCCTGTAAAAAAATTGTTTTTACTGACAATGTTTTTGTAAGTTCGTGTATGTTCTTGTAAGACAGTAAGTTTTTTATAATCACACAAATTAATTTTAATAATTATTTTAAAAAATTGTCTATAGTGTATTACATTTTTGACAAAGAATGACCTATAAATGAGAGATTCTAAGAATCAGTGTGAGCTGCGGAACTTATAGTTGCGTGTAAACCTGGGTTCAAACCCACTGCTGCTATAAACTGAGCAAAGCCTTTCAGTTGAGTCTCTTATACTCTTTGGTCTTTCATTGGCTGACTGAAAAAGGAGAAAATCAGAGTGATGGGGCTTTGAGAATATCTTTCCGTTTTGAAAATGAAAAGTTCTTGATAGTCCAATGCCAAAGATAGTCTATATTGAAAGTACACCATGGTTTTATTTAAAAACAAAACAAACAAAAAACAGGGCTGGCAATAAGGCTCAGCAGTTAAGGTCTCTTAATGTTCTACTGGAGGACTGGAATTTGCATCCTAGCATCCATATTGGGTGGCTCACAAATTACCTGAAATTCTAGCTCCAAGTCCAAAGCCGCTGTTCTGACTCTCTCAGGCACTCTGCATGAATAAAATAAAATAAGCCCGCTCCCCCCCTTTTATAAGATGGAGCACAAGTGAAGTTTTATATTTGTAAAAAGCCATAGAAGAGGGATTGGAGCATTTTACAGGTGTGGCAGGGATGAGGATACCCACAGGTGCTGAGGATGGAAAAGAGGACTTTGTGGTCTGATTTCCCCAAGTCTTCTACCCTTTCTGGGAGTTACCTGGTTAATGTGATCCTAAGGATGAAAGGTGGCACAATATATAAAGCACACAGGAGCACCCCTGGCACGGGGCATCATGCTACGAATGCTAAGAGACCAGAGAATGCTGTACTCTGATCTGGAATGTTCTCCAAAGTTCATACGTAAAAAGCTTAGCCCACAGCCTGGCACCATTGAAGTGTGTCAGAAACCTATAGAAGGAGAGCCTAGTAGGAGGTCATAGGCAATTAGGAGACCTGAAGCAAGACAAGTACCATCTGATGCCCAACTTCTCTAGGTACGGGCTCCTCTGTGTTGTGTTACCACTCCGTGGGTCCACAGCCATTTGATCAAACAACCAAGAGTGGAGAAATCCCATAAAACTGGGACTCTTTCTTCTCTTCAAGTTGATAGTCTCAGGTGTTGGGTCACAGTTGCAGAAATGTGACTTTCGCAAGTTTGGGAGTGAAATGAGGTAAAACTGTGGACATTATGATTGAAAGCCGGGAATCCCCCCTGATTTCAGTGGCTGCTCGAGGAGGAGAGCATGAGATGGTGTCCGTTGCTGAGCAGCTGCCTGGGCTGAACCCAGAACTGTGGCTGGCTTTCCTCACAAAGCGAGGGAGCAAGATGTGCAGTTAGAGCAAACTCTGGATTAGCTGAGGGACGGTGTTGATGGCCCCAAAGGAAAAACAAAAACAAAAATGAAAACGATAGCTGATTCTGAGCTGCATACGAGTGGCACGGATTCAGGTTGCTCCGGGTGACAGGCACCTCTGGAGAAGTGGTTACATGAACATCCTTTCTTAGTCACAGAGCAACAGAAAGTCAGAAATCAGTGCGTGAATTTACAGGACGCTTTGGTAGGACATTCTGCCGAGCAGATGACAGCAGAGTAGGCGTGTAGAAGAATAAAGATAGGACCATGGTCGCTTTGGCTCTCAATTTCCAACATCCCATCTCTCCACAACTGTGATTCCAGTCAGCCAACACTTCTTCCAGATCTTCACCACAGAAGTGGCTTCCTCAGAGAACATCAGTCCACAGCAGAAAGCTGAACACTGGACTGTTAACCAAGGTTTCTGTCCCACCCTGTCCTGCAGCTGTTCAGTCCCAAAGAAACACACAGAGGTCTACATTAATCATAAACTGATTGGCCTATTAGCTCAGGCTTCTTATTAATGCTTATAACTTACATTAGCCCATAATTATTATCTGTATTAGCCACATGGTTTGGTACCTTTCTTGGAGAGGCAATCCATCTTGCTTCCTCTGTGTCTGGATGATGACTGTTGACTCAGCCTTTCCTCTTCCCAGAATTCTCCTGTTCTCATTGCCCTGCCTCTACTTCTTGCCTGGTTGCCCCACCTATACTTCCTGCCTGGCTACTGGCCAACCATCATTTTATTAAACAAGTACAAGAAACAAATCTTTACAGGGTAAAATCATTGTTCCACAATACTTTCCTCTCTTTTTTTTCAGAACAAGAACTCTGAATCAAATCTCGCTTGTTTTGTTTTCTTCCTGACCATTATCTGTACAACTTGTAAGCAACAGTCTAAACAAAGAAAAACATCCATAATCTATTTTTTGGGAATGAGGGCCTAGTTTTCTAGGCTACTTCCTATGGATTGGGAGCACTGATAATCTTATGGGGACCTAAAGAAAATTTTGAATTATGGTCAAGTCCTGGCTGGAGTGTTCTGTGAGGCTTGATCATCTCAGCCAGCAGTCTTGAGGCTGTTCTGGATGTAGAACTCAGACATTTGGGCCATCTGCTCCTATCGGTGATATCTCAGGGTGTCTTCCTTGATCAAACCTAATTTTTCTTAACCCAGAATGAATCCACAGCTTCTCATTTCCTGTGGAAACAAAAGCAAAACCTCTTCTCCAAAGTAACGTAACTTTTGACTTAAATTTTGAAGTCAAGGCATTTTCAAAATATATATATTGGATTAGTCCAACAGCATTTATAATCAAATATCTTTTAGCAGCTTTTGCTCCTTCCTCGGCCATCAAACAATGTAAAGACAACACAATAACAGAGTATTCAGATTCTCTGTGTATTTTCCATCTTTACATGGCTTTATTTTAACCTCTATTTCTTTAATTTTTATTTTTAATTTTTGGTTTTTTGAGACTAGGTTTCTCTGTGTATCTTTGGCTATCCTGGAATTCATTCTGTAGACCAGGTTGTCCTTGAACTCACAGAGATCTGCCTACCTCTGCCTTCCAAGTGTTGGGATTAAAGGTGTGCACCACCACACCTTGAACTCACAGAGATCTGTCTGCCTCTGCCTCTGAAGTGTTAAGATTAAAGGTGTGTGCTACCACACCCAATTACCCAATTACTCTCTTTTTTTCTTTTTTCTTTTAAGAACTTCATCCTTTTTTCTTTTCTTTCCCAACCCTACATATATTTTTAAACACACTCGAAACCATTTAGAGTTTTTTTTTATCTGAATCTATCTTTACTGTATATCACTCTTTTTCTGACCACATTAGTCTTTAATTTGCTAAGTGATATGGCTAGGATTAAAGCCATGGCTTTGACAGCTGGATCCAGCCCATTCTTTAGCTTTCTGAGAGTCTAGCCTCATGGCAGAGGTACTGTCTGGAGCCATGTTTATTGCCATAACTCTATGGAGTTTCAAGGTCCCTGACACCACCAAGAAGCATGCTGTCAGCAATTCATGAACCCCATTTAAGTGTTTAGTGGCAAGGCCTCTTAAAAGAGCTGCAAAATTTTGCAGCTAAAGCTGAGTCAGGAAGCCTCTCTTAAATGAGATGCACTTGCCTCTGGCAAAGAGAGCAAACCTGAGAAATTGCTGCTACCAAGAAGTCATGTTTAACACTGTTATTTTGTATCAAGAATTACTTCCCAAGCTCTCTCAGGTTTTCAGTGGATGCAGCTGTCCACACGCTGGGCACCAGTTGTTGACAGAGGTTTCTGTCCTGCCTGATCCCACAGCCATCCAGCCCAAAAGAAAACACACAGAGGTCTACACTAATCATAAACTGATTGGCCTATTAGCTCAGGCTTCTTCTTAACTCTTATAACTTATATTAGCCCATAATTCTTGTCTGTGTTAGCCACGTGGCTTGGTACCTTTTTTGGCGAGGCAGTCACAGCTTGCTTGCTCTGTGTCTGGGTGATGACTGCATATGGACCTTTTCTCTTCCTGGAAGTCTCCTGTTCTCATTGCCCCACCTCTACTTCTTGCCTGGTCATCCCACCTATGCTTCCTGCCTGTCTACTGGCAATCAGCATTTTATCAAACAAGTACAAGAAACAAATCTTTACAGGATAAAACCATTGTCCCACAGCACTGGAGTCCTTGGATCTGTCTTTAGAAAAAGTAGCACATCCCACACAACTCTTGCTGTGGATTTGAGATCAGAATTCAGGCTGTGGATTCCAATGACTGCCTATCTGAGACACCATAATCTGAAAACACAGCAACAGTGGGCTACCGTCTCACTCAGCGTGGCTCCTGTGAGATGTGCACATGTGAACATCTCCCTCGGCTTTCCTCTCTTGCTAGTGCTCTCAGACCCAGCCTCCACTTAGTGTCAGTCAGGGCCATTGAATACGGAATCGGCCAGCATTCCTTGCTCTGTATTAGCAAACTCGTCTCAGGAAATTCAAGGAAGTTGCATTAGAAATGACCTGAGTCATTTTTTTTTCATTTTCCCTAATTTATTATTTTCTTTACAGAAAAATATTTGTAGCTCAGCATGCCATTCGGTAAGCTAAGGCAGGAAGATCAAGGCCATCCAGGTCAACTTAGTGAGACTTTGTTTCAAAATTACAAAAGACTGGGGCTGGGATGCACCTTCCTGGCAACTCCCCCCCCCAAAAAAATCTTCACACATGTTCATTCCATACCATCACAAGAGAGCTAGCAACTTTCTAACTAGGAAAAAGCCACATTCTAAATGAGACAGAAGTTGTTTTCTTTTTAACCGAGTACTTCATTCAGACGCTTCCTCTGCTGGCTTCTGCTCTGGAAGCAGCTCCGTCCCCACATCAATATCACAACTGACTTGACCGAGTGAACACAGGCCCCAAACCAGGGCTTTTGGAACAGCAAAACAATAAAGTTGAAACCCAAGCCTCTCCATTCACTCAGGAAGGAATGGGAGTCACTGGGTCCAATCCCACCCTGCAACTGTAGACGCCTTGGGGTCTGCACCGCACAGAAATTTGGGAGCTAGGAACAAGGTAGCAGTCCCATGTACTCTAACTCAAGCATCTGACCACCAGCCTCTTCCAACAGGAATGGATCTACCCTTGAAGGAGTTTTGTTATCTACTTAACTTCCCAAAGAGGTGTAAAATCTACCAAAAGGAATACAACGGCTCAGAATAAGTCAGCTTTCTCACGGTGAACTTTCCCGAGTAACAACTTTTGGTTGCTGAGAAGCCACAGCACAGTATCAAAGTGACAAAATCCAGGGCAATCACATCCAGCAGTGGCTTAACGTTCAAGGACAGGTTTACACAGGACATAGATGTACACACCTCTTTTCTTCAGTGTATATGGCAAGTAGCCAAGACCCCTGATCATTAAAATAAGTTATTTTGTACATAACAGTGCACAAAAGAAAGGAACTTTCACAGCGGTGACCAAAAGGCATTGTACAGAAAGTCTCATGGTGAGTGGCAGCCAGGGAGGGCCTGTGGCTTTCAGGAACTTGACCCCTGCACTTTGGCTGCAGAGGCCTTAGGAGCAGCTGTTTCCTCCACCTGCTCAACTGGCTTTGCCTCCTCTTCCTCCAGGTATTTCTGTATGCACTCCTGCATGGCCCGAAACTGGTCTATACAGTCTGATCCCTTGATTTCCTCTTTGCTGTAGTGGAAGCGGGAAAAGGCAGACTTGAACTGTTCCCCACAGGGACCACTGGCCATTTCCCCAAAGCATGGGCAATTCCAGTTAATATCTCCATTGGGCAGTATCAATCCATGCTCCTCATAGGGATCATTGGGGTCATCAGCCACCAGCTCCTCACTGCTAGGAGTTTCATGGTCTTCTTTGGTCACAAATATGATCTGATCCTTCCCTTCCTGCCGGCAATAGGACATGGTTGTTCCCTACGCTTGCAGCTCTCCGAGGCAGCTGGCGCGGCCGTAGCGGATACACCTTCAGGTGGTGACCTCCCTTCTCCTCTCCTCACGCCTGGTGGGCGGCACTGAGGACCCGCCACTGTCTGCATTTTCTTTGTAGTTAAAGGAAAAGACAGTTTGAATCCATGGCCCATCACAAACAGGAAGTAGTCTTGTGTTACTTTTCTTGGTACTGCGGCCAAATAAGCAGACAATAAGCAGCTTAAGGGAGAAAGGGCTTATTTTGGCTCACACTTTGAGGGAACACAGGCCATTGTGGTAGGGAGGACATGCTGCCAGGAGAGGGACACCAACTGGTCACATTGTGTCTATGATCAGGAAGCAGAAAGGGGACAGAACAGGAAGTGAATCCCAGCCATGAAACCTCAGAGCCCACCCCCCAGGGACTCACTTCCTCCATTGAGGCTCCACCTCCTAAAGGTTTTACAACCTTCCCAAATAGTCCCACCAGATGGGGACTAAGAATTCAGGGAGATTAGTGGCTCCTGGGCTGGAGCCATGGACTTTGCAAGAACAGACACTCTGTAGCCCAGGGTGGAAGATGGAAGACTTGTCACTCCCAGAAGAAAGCCAGTTTCCTCCTAGTGTGACTCAAGTCCTCTCGTGATATCCCCCAGACAGTGCTCTACTGAGCCCACAGGAGAGACTCCATATTCCACTCCATGATTTTTTTATTATTTTGTTTTATTTTTTTTTGTAACACAAGTTAGCACATGGACTTTTAAACTATTATAGACTTGGTCTCTTTTGCCTGTGGCTGATGAGAGCCTGGCTGAGAAGGATTTTGTTTTCCTGCTAATATCACCATTTCCTATCTGAGGACATTCACACCCTTGCAGGCTTTACACAGTGAAGGTTGCTCTTGGTTGTCATCCTCAGCCTCCTGCTAACTGCTCAGGATTCTTGCTGGAAGCAACTAGATGCCACTGTCTCTGTCTGCTTGTCTGCTGAAATGGACCCCACGGATGGAGACCCTGAATGGCAGGCACTGATTTTCCCACGGTCCTGCAGCTGGAAGTCCAAGCTATAGCAGCAGCTGGCCGGAGTGCCTTTCTTCGCTCGCTCTGCTCCTTTAAAGGGACACATATCCTTTAAAGAAAGACACGTATCTCATCATGAGGACCCCATTCTTGTGACCTCACCTTACCTAATTATCTACCCAAAGCCATCTCGGTGGAGGCTAAGGCTTTGGGATAGGAACTCGGTGGGTCACATTTATGTCTAAAGCATCAGTGCTGGCTAAAATAAAAGGGAGCAAGCAACAGGAGAGCTGCAGAACTGGAACAGGTGTCCTTCCCGATCAGAGGAGAAGCCAAGGAACAGGTGTCACTCCCCAGGGTGTATCCAGAGCTGGTCCCAGCAGGAGTAAGCATAGAAAGTATGCATTTTGAAAAGGATAAGAGCAGCAGCTTTTCTACTCAAATAAAGGTTTCTTCCAGGGAAGTAACTAAAATCAACCGACAGAGTGAAAGGTGATAATGGCCATCGGTCAGTGCAGCTGGGGTTGGGGTGGGGCAACTGCAGCCAACAGAGTCAGAGCAGCACCAAGGAGGAGCTCCTGCCACGCTAACACATGAAGGGAAAGAGCTGCTCCACCGTGCCAACTACAGGAAGAGCAAGTCTTGGGGCATTCATGCCCACTCCTTGTAACCAGGGAAGGAAGATGTGAGTCCTTTTGTGTTACAAGGAGGGGCTGCTTGTTCATCCTGGCCGCCCAGCTAGCTCAGTTGGTAGAGCATGAGACTCTTAATCTCAGGGTTGTGGGTTCGAGCCCCATGTTGGGCACCAAATGAAGAAGGACGCTTAAAAGAAATCCCACACTAGCTCGGAATTGAGAAATAGATTGTTATTTATTTAGGGGTAGACTCACAAATCAGAATCCTCTGCTTGAACAGAGATCAGAAACCGAAATCTGCAACTGGAACAGAGAGGCTGGAAAAGAGAAGGGACGAATACCCTACCTTGGCTTATATAGTATAAGAGGCCACACCCCAATGGGTGGGTCACCACTGGCTGTATGACTTCCTACAGCACTTTGCTCTCTGCCCTAAGCATGTGCTGGTACCAGCTCACCTGCCAAGTTCTCTTCAGTGCATTAAAAAAAATTGTCTTTTAGCATTTATCATAGTTTTCCAAGACAAATAAATTGTGGTGTGTGTGTGTGTGTGTGTGTGTGTGTGTGTGTGTGTGCGTGCATGCATACTGTGTGGGTGTGTGTAAGAGCACATGCTTTGCTTTGTCCAAACAGAATAAATGAGATGTACTTACTTTGGTCACTCAGTATATGGCCAGTATAATGCCTTATATTTACCAGTCCACAACTGTCAGAATGACATCTGTAATTTTCAGATAAGTAAACCCAAACAATCATGTTTCTAGAGCTGGAGAAATGGCTCAGCGGTCATGAGTGTGTAATACTTTCCCAGAGGTACTGCTTGCTATACCATTCCTATGTCGGATGGCTCACAACCGCCTGGTGCTCCAGATCTATGGATCCTATGCCGTCTTCTGGCCTCTGTAGGTCCTTGCACTCATGTGCACACGGCCACATACAGACACACAAGCATAATTAAAAGTGATCATACACATAATTAAAAGTGATCTTTAAAAAAGCAGTCACATTAGTATATTTTACAAAAGCTGAAGGCAGAAGACAATTGATTATTATTCAATTAGCATTTATCTTTCAAATGGATGTATATTGCTTATACATGTTTGCGGAGTGTGGTATAATAGGTTTTGACCAAATCAGGCTAATCAGCCTTTCAATCTCTTTAAAACTGGTCATTTCTTTGTATTGCGAGCCTTTGGACTTTTCTAACTGTTTAGAAGTGCATCTTAGATTGTGGTGTCGTGCGGTTACCTTATTGTGTCAGGTAACACTGACTAATTCCTCCTTCAGCTGCATTTGGTAACTGATCTATAACCTCTGTCTCCATCTCCTCCACCCCTCCTGGGCTTCAGCAACCACTGATCCTCCTCTTCTCTGAGCTGGGTCAGTCTTTGTAGCTTTCACACGTGAGTGAGAACACGTGGGTTTGACTTTCTGTGTCCAGCTTATTTCATTTAACATGATATATCCCTGTTCCAGCCAGTCCTGCAAGTGGCTGGATTTCGTCCTTTTACTCTGGCTGAATATCATCCACTCGTATATACAAGTACTCTCACACTGTCTACATATACATATATTTTTTTCCTCATCCCTTCATCTACTGATACACAGTTCTTTCATTCATCTATGCATGGATGTCAGGTTTGGTTCCATATCTTGCTTGTTAGAAATGGTGTTAAAATGAACATGGGAGTGAAAGGATCTTCATTACATCATTTTATTTCTGTTGTGGCTATGTAGTGGGATGGCTGGGGGTTCTATTTCCAGTTGTTTTTGGAAACCCCAACTAGAATAGTTGGTCACAGCATCTAGGTCAGTAGTATGCTGCAGAATGTCCCCTGGTGAAGGAAAAGGCGTTCTTTTTCCTGCAGAAAGTACCTGTTAGCCACTAAACACACGTGGCCATGAGGAACACAGTTTGTCATCTTTTCCTTTTCATGAATGAGAGTTTAAGAACTTATGTCTAACTGTACCACATTGGATGGTGCAGGTGAAGAGTAGCATGTGATGGGTTTGTTGTTATTATTGAGACAGGCTCTTACTACATAGCCCTGAATGGTCAAAACTCACCATATAGACAAGACTGGCCTTAAACTTGTGGCTATCTTCCTGCCTCTACCTCTCAAGTGCTGGGATTACAGGTATGTGGCAACATACCCACCGGCTTTTATTGTTTTGAAGATAAAAAGATCAAGGTCTGGCAATATAGCTCATTGGTAGAGCTCTTGCCTAACACAACTGTGTCCCAGGGTTACACTCCAGCACTGAAATATATGTATATTGTACATATATATGTGTGTGTATGCTATACATATATAGTATATACTCATATACAATATGTATGTATGTGAATATGTGTGTGCCCACATGTGTACACAAGAGAGAGAGAGGAGAGGAGAGATTAGTTTTTCTTTCTCTCAAATTCCCTTCAAAGCAGAGGGGAAAAATAAAGCACACATATGACTTTAAATAAAAGTCTCAGTCAAATATGTATGGAATTTATCAAAATGTAAAGTGTATATGGAAGAGCCCCAGGAATGGCCAAGTTCATTCTAAAGAGGGCAAGTTGAGTGGGGGAGGAGAGGCAGGACTGGCTGTACTAGTTATTAAGACTGTGATAGACAGTGGTGAACAGTGACACAGCTTGGGGACAGAGAGATAGCCACAGGACAGGATGAAGGGCACAGGTCAGGTTCTTCTGGCACAGCTAGGGGTCTTATAAAGACAGAGGCAGAGCTGTGAATCCAGGCAAAGTTATGTGCATCCAGCGTGCTGCTCGATCATATGGAAGGCATGAGTAAAATTAGATCCTGCCATATTCTGCATGGAATTTGCTCCAGAGATATTAAAATTCAATGTGAAAAATACCATTTAGTAAAGCTTTATAAAGGACCAGGGTGTAGTTCAGTGCAGACTAGCACTGAGTGCTAGACAGTGTATAGATGTGTGCATGAATATAAGAAAGCATGATTTTTATTGACAAGACACACAAAGTACAAGCTATGAAAAATGTGTATTTTATTCCATCCAAATTGAGATTTCTTATAGTGTCAGAGAAACAGACGTTAATCCACAGATTAAGAAGATGGCACTCATGTTATCACACAGGTTCATCCATGAGCAAAGCACACAAATATGCAAATAACGCCCCCCCCCAAAACCCAACAAGTCCTCAAGAAACAGAAAAACGCAAGCGGGGGACAGAAAGAGAAGTAGGTTAGGACTTGCAAAGAGCACTGAAATATGAAGGTTTGATTTGGAGAGCAAGATGAGTCCCTGAAGGAAGAACCACCAAGCTTCCTGCCTCATGGAAAGTCATCCCTCAGAGCAGGCTGGTCCAGAGGACAGAGGCTGCAGTGTCTAGAGCAGCTGACCATCAGCGAGGCACCGGAAGTCGGAAAAGAAGATAGGGCACGCTCGAGAGTGGTGGGACATGACACTCAGCCTGCGTTTAGCACACGAACGCTTGCTAGGGACATATTGTGCACGACTGTTGGTACTGACCTGAGGCCCTGAGCAAACTTTTCTCCCTGTGTGAAACTTGAGATATAGGGGAGCAAGAGTGAGGTCACAAGTAAAGCCATAAGATGAACGAATAAGCATATACAGGGATTGGCTGGTGGTGAGGGCTTGGAAGACAGGACAGGAAAAGGAGCCTGGGATATGCTTGTGTGGGGCCAGGGGTTGAGCGTCACCTTGCATTGTCATCTGAGTTAAAAACTAAGGAGTGAGAGGGACTGGGATGCTCCTGAGATTCTGAGTCTGGGGCAGGCGAGATATGCTTTTCAGCAACAGCCAGGTCAGGAGGCAGAAGTGAGCTGGAGATGGGAGACCTACTTGGGAGGAGGGTGTCCAGCAGACAGTTACAGATGGGACCAGAGTGAGGTGTGAAATACACAGATGCAGAAGTGGCTGGGGAGTATGTGGTGTGGGTGAGAGAGAAAGAGAGAGGGGTGGTCTTTCTATGCCCTACGATTTCAGCAATTCTTGGGCCCATCCATGGTGATGTCTGCTCAGTAGCAAAGAGCAGCTGCGGTAATGATTACTGAGTGAAAATGTGGAGTCTTTTCTGGTGTTTTCCTCTTGTTAATCCACTCAGTCTTCACAGGGGACCCTACAAAGTAGGTATGTTGATAGACCCACTTAAAAGATGGAAAAATCAGGGCTGGCCAATTAAATTCCTCAGGGTCACAAGTAGTAAGGGGAACGAGATGGGCTGGAACAAGGCAGCCTGGCTCCCACGTGTTTGCTGTATGTGGGGAAGGGAGTTAAATCCGCACTCTTTGGGTCCCTTGAGAAAGTTAGCTAAAGGCTGGCTGATGGCATGAGGTAGGGGCCGGGAGAAGAGCTGGCTGGAGAATTTAGAATACTTGAGTAGAGCATGCTAACATGGATGCACTGGTCAGCACTGGTGAACCTGCAGCCTGGCAGCTGGTTGCTAACACACTGGGCTGGCTGACGGGGCGTTGTGGCGTGGACCACACATGCTGTGCATACTACAGGATCTGCAGATCTTTGAGGAGCAGCAAAGACGCTATGATGGAGTCAAAGGACCAAACACCGCTGTTTCCCAGGGATTCAGGATGAGAGTACATGCAAAGAACTTTGCCTTAAAGTGGTCACTTCTCCTCTTGAATTTTAGGGCCAAGCAAATCTCTTAGCCCTGTGTGCTGTCCCTCTGTCCTGCTGGAATAGTCAGTCAGTTTCTGCTATGTCTCCAACGTCCCACTCAGGGCACCTGGTTCCTGGAGCTGGCTGACTGTCACCTTGGGATTTCAGTGGCTTTGGCTCCAGCAGCCTCAGAACCCTGGAGGCTAGTCCTGGAGTCTGCAGAGTTCGGGGTCGGTGAGGCTGGATGATCCTGGAACCCAGGGAACTCTATCCCACGGTTGTCTCTTTAGGGCAGGCTACAGGTCCCAGACCTTGGTGCATGGTGGCACCACTGTGAACCCACCCCCAACCTGCTCTCCAGGTCTGCACCAGCCCGGGGCGCGAACGGGCTGGAGG
Organism: Ondatra zibethicus; assembly: GCA_004026605.1. Taxonomy (NCBI): domain Eukaryota; kingdom Metazoa; phylum Chordata; class Mammalia; order Rodentia; family Cricetidae; genus Ondatra; species Ondatra zibethicus. Next base: position 44,338 of record PVIU01000573.1, on the reverse strand, counting down.
CTGGGAGCCTGGAGCGGGAGGAGCAGCCCGGGGCGGGCTGCCAGGGCGAGAGAGGAGCGAGCGAGGCAGGGGCGGCGGGTGCAGAGCTGCGGGCGGCGGCGCCCGCGGGTCACTTGCAGGCGGAGCGGCGGGCGGCAGGACGCGGGGTGGCGGGGCGCACCATGCCCACGTTCGACCAGGCGCTGAGGAAGGCGGGCGAGTTCGGGCGCTTCCAGCGGCGCGTGTTCCTGCTGCTGTGCCTGACCGGTGTCACCTTCGCTTTCCTCTTCGTCGGCGTGGTCTTCCTGGGCAGCCAGCCCGACTACTATTGGTGTCGTGGGCCGCGTGCCACCGAGCTAGCCGAGCGCTGCTCCTGGAGCCCCGAGGAGGAGTGGAACCTCACCGCACCAGAGCTCCGCGCTCCAGCCGAACGCCGAGGCCAAGGCCACTGCCACCGCTACCTGCTGGAAGCCACCAATGCCAGTTCGGAGCTCAGTTGCGACCCACTCGCTGCCTTCCCCAACCGCTCCGCGCCCCTGGTGCCCTGCAGCGGGGACTGGCGCTATGTGGAGACCCACTCCACCATCGTCAGCCAGGTAAGCGTGGCTCTGTGCTCCACCTCGCCGCCACACTGCAAGTGTGAGAAGGTGGTCGCCAGACTAGGTCTCTGGAGTCTTCAAGACTTGGAGACCCTACTCCGGGGACTCACTAGGTTCCAGCGCATGCTTATAAGTGCTGTATTGCAAATACCCGGGAAAGTCTTTTGTTTATGTCCCTGTCCCAAGGCTAAGAGATTATCTGGTTTCAGGTGAAAATAAAAACTTTCCTAGAAGCCAACTCAGAGACGCTTCACACACCTGCCCCCACGGTTGTCACTGAGATGTGTTGGCACAGTGACTGGAGATTATGGGTCTCCTTCTGGCTGGGGACTTCTGCCTTCAGGAGAAGGCACGTCTGGGTTGGTTTATTCCCCGCGGGGGGGGGAGTGTAGGAGAGGGGGTCTTGACTTTGAAGACTTGAGGACCAGCAATTTTTTCCCCAGTGCCCAAATGGTTATCTGAAATGCAGGGGACAAAGGTCGAGGCTCTCCCGGGTAGTAATTTTGGTAAAACTGCTTTGGGGACAAAGAGCAGCAATTGAAGAGAAGTTGGGAAAGCTGGGGTATTGGAAAGAGTTTGTGATTTTTCCACTAGTAAATTATAGAAAGGCAGCAGGAGGGGTACCCGCGCCACACACTATGGTGGCTGATGGAGCCTGAGGAGGAGGTGGGGGGGGGTCTCTCTCCCTCTCAGCCCTACTTAAGTCTGATTCTACACCCTCCGGCATCATGGGCTGGGAGGCTGTGGATTTCATATTTTAAGTCAGCTTAGAGACTGCTTCAGAGGCATCCAGTCCACGGGGACTAACCGTTCTACTGAAGTCTGCCTAAGTCATTGTTGGACTTAATCTTATAAAATGATTGACTGTACTCAGGTAAATGCAGGAAGGACAATTTTCGTCTCTTAGTTCTTGTCCAAAACACTCGCTTAGACAACAAGGGGAACATCAGGAGGCAGGAATGCTTTTCCTGTAGTTTCTCTGTCCTTGGTGATCGTGTGTCAAGTTAGAATAGAGCTCCATGAAGCTGTTCTTTCCTGTAAGGCTATACATGGGTTTGGTAGCCTACTCAGTGAAGTTCTGAGACCCTGCTTCAAAAAACAAGTTGCTGGGCAGTGGTGGTGCATGCCTTTAATCCCAGCACTTGGGAGGCAGAGGCAGGTGGATCTCTGTGAGTTTGGGGCCAGCCTGGTCTACAAGAGCTAGTTCCAGGATAGGCTCCAAAGCTACAGAGAAACCCTGTCTTGAAAAAAACAAAATAAAAACAAAAAACAAGAAGCTCATGATCACAGAGAAATACACATGCACCCTCTCCAAGTGTGCATGTGTGCTCATGTGCACACACACCTTATATTAAAAAGATGATTGTAAAAAGCCTTCAAAAACTCTAGAAAGGTTGACATGAACAAATGTGATCCTTGGGCACCCAAGAAGAGGCCATAAAAGTCTGTGTGCAAATACTCTGATGGGTAATTCAGGATTGTGCTGGGGTTCCAGGGTTGATAGAATTTTGCTGAGTGATTATCAGTTCAACAGTTCCTAAAAAATGGAGCAGAAGAGTAGGAAGTCAGGAGATGGTCCTGTCATGGTCTCTAGGGGGCTGGGTGGCTACAGCCTGTCAATTAACTTCTTCAGCCCCACCTTCTCATCCCATTCATGCCAGTATGGTCACAAGCAGGTGACGCCTCAGTGTGCACAGAACAGCGGTCAGACTTCTTCACGGGTGAGCTAAAGGGTTAGGACTGTCTTTCTTAAAGCTGCAGATGAGGTTTTGAAACCTACTGGAAAGATTTCCTTTTCAATTCCAAATAACTTTCACTTCTTGTGGCTCATCTTTCGTGTGTCAGCTCTCAGGAGGACCCTCCCCCATCGACCCTGAAAGCCTTGCAACCGAAAGCAACTCAGAACCCCACAGACCCTCCCAGGCTCCCACGTGCTTTCTTTCATTTTGAATGTGAACAAATTCATTTCTGTTATTCAGACTATCAAAGTAATGAACAAAACTGTGGTTCTAGCTTCCACAGATGTTATGGACTGAGCAATATTTTCAGAGACCTGAAGATTAAGACGTACAAAGGGTGCACCCTGGGAGAAGTGGAAGTGGACAGGCTGTGCTGGTACTTGTAGGGGCAGATGAGATTGATGGTCTTAGCTCCGTAGAAGGAAGAGCTGAGGCTGGTGATGTCAGAGAACCTGCCAGGGTCCCAAGCTGTCAGGAGGTTGCCACGGGTCAACCTTAGTTCTCTCTTCCTATGGTGGTCCTCCAGTCAATGTGCCCTTTGTTTGACTTGGTGGCATTGGGAATACACCAGCCAGACTGGCTGCTAGGGAAGCTGTGACTTCATTTGGTGCAATGGGTTCTTATCATCCTTGTGAACAAGGTAAAGCGGTCACTTTGAACACATTCACCCTTGCCATAGCTTCCTAACAACTGGACGGAACTCAAAGGAGCTAACTCAGGAGCAACTATCAAGTGCAGGACTATTCCACACCATCTCCGAACTCAAGGGGATTTCTTACCTGTGCTGAACTCCTCAGTATGGACTTTTCTGTGTCTCCACCTCATCTACTTGTTAGATATGTGGCAGAATCACCTCAGTGGAATGTAAACATTCCCTTACCCACTGAATGTTTCAAATCACTACCTAGGGAGGGAGCCTTTAAGATTGATGGTGAGAATTTTTTGAGTGCTTGCTAGCACCAGGAAGGAACAAAAGTCATCTTTCTACTTCAGGGTAAACCATTGCTCTGCCATCTCTTTTCTTCTGAAATAAAAGAAAGGTCAGGGATGTGGATGATCTGCTGGCGAGAGTGCTGCTTGCTCTGTTCTCAGGCTTCCTCCCTATCCCCCAAGTGCCTGATTTGATTCCTGTGCAATTGTCCTAAGATAAAGGGCAACTAGGTAGGGTGATCCCCACAACGCCAGCCTGGTGCTGGCCTCCCTAAGAGCCTGCTAAGTGATTTACTGAACTATTGTGTGTGCTGGAGAAGGGAGTTAGCCAAGCCACAGTTCTGGCCTAAGCAGGATCTCTAGTTCACTATTGACAGTTTAGAAAGAAGTACTGGGGCTGGAGAGATGGCTCTGTGGCTAAAAGCCCTGACTGCTCTTCCGGAGCAGGTTCAATGCCCAGCATCACACAGATGCTTACAGGAATCTGTAACTCCAGTTCCAGAGCATCCAAATCCCTCTTCTCACCTCCATGGGTACCAGGGATGCATGTGGTATACAGACATACATGCAGTTAAAATATACATTTAAAACTTCTAGAGAGTTGTATTGCTGTATCATTTGAATGTGTAATGTCGTTTGTGTCTTCCTTTTTTTCTCTCCATTAGCTTGATCACTGGAGTATCTGTTACATTATTTATTTAAATACCAAATTTTGGCATCATTTGTTTTCCATCTCATTTTCTCCTCTTTAATATGTGTTGGTGTGTTTTTCTCAGGTTAAGTTGAATCTTCTGCTCAAATTTTCTAGTCTTTTTAAGAATAGTGTAAATATTTAAAGCCATGAATTTGCTTTTATGGACTCCCTTGGCTCCACTTCAACAAGTTTCTAAATGTATAGTTTTCAAAATGGTGCCAGATTTAGTCTGTGAGCAAATAAAGATGTATGTTATTGTCTGGGCTGCATCTATGTGCAGAGCAAAGGATGATGCCTAAAGTGTGGTGTGCCTCATTGAATCCAAACACCAATAAAAATCCATCTTTACTAGCTCATATCTGGGGAGCAGAATCAATGCTGTGTGTGGCAACTGAACCACCTTGTTCAATTCAGCATTCGCTGTCTGTTTAGTGTGTAACCCCCAGTTCCACAGGAGAGGAGTAAGAATTCTAGGTGTTTTAAGGAATGAAATTTTATCATCAAGGAGCCTTTTCTTATTTTCATAAAAATAAACCAAAACAAAAACAAAATCAAACACGCAAAGAGAAGGCGATGGGGCTAAGGTGAGTTAGCACACACCTGTAATCCCAGACACTTGGGTCTGACCTAGGAGAGTCACTAGTGTCCAACAGTTTAAGGCACAACAGCAGAACTCCATCTCAAAATGTAACATAAATTACGCCGAGATGTCCACACCCTTAAAATGCCCCACTGGGAGAACTGCTCTTTAAAACCGCATCTAATCAGTTGTCCTCCTGGGGCAGGAACTCAGGCTTGGCAGCAGGTGCCTTTACATACTGAGTCATCGCACTGGCCTTGAGGGAAACCCTCTTAGACCAATCAAGCTGTTTAATGTCCCGGCATAAAAACACAAATGCAAGAAATTATTATAAAATAATAAATGGCTGTGCGTGTTGGGTGTGGCAACACATGGCTGGAATCTCTGCATTTGGGGAGGCCGTTGCAGTTCAAGGATCAGATATTTAAGGCCAGGCTGGTTGCACATCAAGATGGGGGGGGGCAAATTTAAACGTAAGCATTGGTGTCGGCTATTTTTACCACATTCCCACCTCTAATACCCAAATTCTGACTCCAATGGACTGTGAAGCAGTTTGGTAACTTACATCTATGTACAAAGGCTCCTAAACAGACACTAGTCTTTCAGTGACTCATGAACGGTCTTAGAACGCTGGCCCTGGTGACTGTAGTCCCACAGTGCAGGAGGTGGAAGAAGGGAGGTTATTAACTGGAGACCAGCCTGGATATACAGTGAGTCTCTGCCTGGAAGCTAATAAACAGGGAGCAAAAGAAAGGGGCAGGGGGCGGGTGAGAGAAGAGAACATGCGAGGGAGGAAGGGGAAGGAAAGGGGGGGAGAGAATGGAAGTGGAGGGGAAGGGAGGAGAGGGGAGGGAGAGGGAAGGGGAGGAGAGGGGAGGAAGAGAGGAGGGGAAGAGAGGGAATAGAAGAGGAGGGGAGGGGAAGGGAAGGAAGAATCCTGGAGGCATATGCCTTTAGGTACAGTAACTTCAGAGCCTCCAATGTTGCTAAAGCTAATCAAATGAACGAGACTAGCCTGTCATCTGGAACCTGTGTTTGAGCATAGACACTTTTCTGCCCTGGTTCTTTAGATAGACAACTTGAAGGTTATAGGAAGAACAACAAATTCAGTCTTCTCTCAATATATACATTCCCCTACATGAGCATATATAGTGTACTTGGTCCAAAATTATCAGATTGCAAAAAAGAATAAAATAAAGAGAAGTTAAAACATTGAGAAAGGCCATTCTCCGTGTGCTGGGGCAATCAGAGCCTCTACCACTTCACCCTTGTGATCCCACCAGTTCCTCTCCGCTGTGGGGAAGATCCCTGTCATTTTCAACTCGGTGACTTCCTTCTCTACTGCCACCCACGCCTTTCTCATCGCCTCCTCTTTACCCTCCTATACAGTTTCCAATGGACTCTATCTCCCTGCTGCATCCAGTGACCCGCCCCAGGTCCTTCAGAGTCCCTTGCTGCCAGGGGTGTCAGCCCTGGCTGCTGCTCACATCTCTAGAGTTATGTCTCCCTGCGCCAGCCACCACATCCACCCTGCCAAAATGTATATGTTAACTGTTATTCAGTTCTTAGTATTTTAAATCTTCATTGTTCTTCCTCCCTTGACTCATACTTTATTTTTAGAGGCTTATTATTAAACTAAGACTCCCTTTCAAAATTTTTGCATTCTTTTTTCTTGGTAATATGATCAGAGAATGTGATTTTTATGATACTAATTTTTTAAATTACTTTTATTGAGTTTGCTTCATAGATTTGTCAGAAGTCAAGTGTTGTAAGTGTTCCTTTCATGTTTGGCAAGAATGTTTGGTCTTTAGTATAAAGTATAGGTTTTATAGACATTCAACATCTGGACTCAGCTATGTCTACTGTTAAAGCATCTATATCTGAGTTAAGTTTTTATATGCTGGTGATTAATAATTACAAAACATTATTTTATAGAGTTTTTCAGTTTCTAGATTTAGGTTTTTTTAATACAAGTTGTAATTTTACTGAATGTGTGTGCCTGTGAATTCTTCATGGTGAATTGAAGGCTTTATTATAGTATAAGATCTGATATGAGATCCAGGGTATGTTTTGTATTAATATCTTTATTATCTGCTATTAATATGGCAATTCCATCTTTTCTTTGGTTAGTATTTACCCATAATTAATCTTTTGCTACCTTGAACTTCAAATCTCCCGTTTTCCAATAGTTTTAAGGGGCTCCTAAGATGTGCAGAAGATGATTTTGCTTTTATTGAACATGCTTTAGTGTCCACGTGGTAGTCAGCTCTCCCTTTCTGTGGCAAAATACCAGAGACAATCAGCTTACAAAGAGGAAGCTGTACCTCAGCCCACGGTTTCAGAAGATTCAGCCCTTGGTCACTTGACCACATCACTTGGACCTGTGATGATGACACAGCTTCTCATGGTGGAAGTCTGTGCGTGGTCTGGAAGCAGGGTAGGCAGGTACCCTAATGTCGCTTTCAAGGGTACTTCCTTGTACTAGGCTCCCCATCATAAAGGTTCCACTGTGTCCCGATAGCACCCTGGGCTGGTGACTGAGCACCCAAGGTCCCAGCCTCAGTGCTTCTTAAATAGTGTGGTACTTGATCTCTTTACATTTATGTGGGAAATTGGTGAGTTTAGGCTTGTTAGACCATTTTTTTTCCTTAATCTTGGCCTTTCTATGTTTTTCCTTCTGTGAAAGCAAAATAGTTAGATCTGCTTTTCCTACTCCGTTTTATTCCTTCTTTTATTTGTTGGAAATGTAGCTCTTTTATTTCACCTCTTTTAGTGATTACTCCTGGAAAGTTGAACACACTTATTTAACAGAGCCTAAATTTAATGCGGGGACTTCTTCCACCTTAAGAAAGGATTATTTATGTGTGTGCATGTGTGCCCATGTGAATTTATGTGTGCCACTTCTGTACAGGTGGCCATAAGGTGTTAGAATCCCTAGAACTGAAGTTAATAGGCAGTTGTAAGGGGACGTATGGGTGCTGGAACAGAACCTTGGTCCTTTGCAAGAGAAGCAAGTGCTCTTAACCACTGAGCCATCTCTCTAACCCCCTAGACCTTCTCTTAGACAATCTAAGAAACTTAGAACACTTGAATACAGCTACTGCTCCCCCATCTTTTGATCAGTATTTATCAATGTTCTTGTCTGTCATTCTATTATTAATTCATGTTTTTTAATGTAATTTATTGTGCCTTGTTTCATATCCATTCTATATTCACCCATTATTCTTTAGGATTATCTTCTTTCCTCCTTTTCTTAGTGGGTCTCAACCCCCTTGGGGGGAGGTCAAATGACCCTTTCTCAGGAGATAAATATCAGATATCCTACATATCATATATTTGCATTAAAATTCATAACAGTAGCAAAATTATAATTATGAAGTAGCTACAAAAATAATTTTGTGGTTGAGGGTCATAACATGAAGGAACTGTATTAAAGGGGTGCAGCATTAGGAAGGTTGAAAACCACTACTTTAATGTATATTTGTAGGTAATAAATGTGTTTTGGTTTTGTTTATATTTATGTATTTTCATTTCATCATTAGCCTTGAAAGTCAGTTTTCTAGGTGAGTGGTCTCCTGTCTTTAGCTGTTTTTCTCCATCCTTCTGTAAGAGAAGTCTTAGGTCAAAGGGCCAGCTCGCTGGACTCCAATATGTCAGGTCCAGCCACTCTCTCTGAGGGAAGCAAATGAAAGCAATGATGGTAAAATGACACACATGGCTGGTGATGCCATAATGGGGCCTGTTACTTTGTATGATGACCAAAAGCTTAGAAAAGAGTTTAATTGACATGAAAAATGGGCACCATAAAGAGTCTCTCAGGCCATTGTCAGTGTAGTGCTTTAAGTGGGAAGAGTCTGGGTATGGGCAAGAGGGCTGCAGAGCCAAGTAGTCTCCACCAGCCTGGGGATGTTCACATCTCAGGGCTGGTTCTGCAAATGGGTGGGCCTTGGAGAGGCCTTTTTGCTTGACATACAAACTAAAAGATGCTGCTTCTGCTTGGGGGTGATCTCATCATGGGATGATCCGCTTGGGACCTGCAACCCAAGGAGACAACAGTTTAGGACAGTGGAGACTTTGGGTCACCTCTTCAGAGTTCTGGAATAGGATATTTATAAATGCGGGCATTGAAATACCTTGGTCTTATCTTCATGTGTTCAGCCTTGAAGAGGCTGTGATGGGTTTGAACGTCAGGTCTGTAAATGCGAGCACCGCACCTTGAGTGCTGAACACAACTATGTGCAGATGCAAGCAGGTAAGTGGACCAAAGCAGAGGAGCTGGATACAAGGGATGGGGCCAGGGAGGGCAGGCATCCATCCTGCTTCTGCGCACCTCGAGGGCCAGAAGGAAGGTCCAGTGTTCTGTAGTAAAAGCTGTTTCTTAATCTTTGCTCCGTTTTGAAGAGTATGGCCCTGTCCCGCACCTTCTGTTTTGCCCTGGAGAAATCTGTCGTGAGTCTGACTGTCCTGGTGCAGACGATCTTGTTTTCTCTTGGAAGAGTTGCCTCTAAAACACAACAGGCATGTGCTAAGCACTCACTAAATGTTTCTTGAGTAAATGAGTATGTTTTCTCTGCATTTGGCCCATTAATCGCTTCTAAATGACGCTCCACCATTCTCTCTCCAGTGCGGCCTTTCCATCCTCAGCTTTGCCTGCTGAGATTCTAGTTAGACATAAGTTGGACTTGCTCTTCCTTCCCTTGCTGACTTCCTCTCATATTGTCTATTTCTGTGTCTATAGATATAGTCTGCTCACGGTGTCAAATCTGCTGTTTAACCCATCCTTCAAACTTTTCATATGCCTGGTCATTTATTGGTGGCTTTCTTCTTGCTTCCTTTCTATTTATATTTTTCATCTCTTTAATTCATTTCCCCACAACCGCTTTTATTTCACATGTGGTGACTACCTGAGGTCCTTGGTGTTCTCTTTTGTTTGTGGCTTACTGTGTGTTTAACAATCTTTGGTTTATATGTTCCCAGTCCTTGGTTGTCTCTGTGGGAGCTTAGTTCCTTCCATGCAGGATTTCTTCTCACATCTTTAGAAGCTTGGAGACCGCAATTGCCTGGAACTCTGCCTCTCTTCTAGGCAGCCTGGCTGGATCGAGAATGGCTGAGGCTTTTGCCTATTTTGATTGGAAGTATGAGCTTTTTCTTTACTTCCTGAACCACTTTAGCGTAAGTCCATCACAGTAACTATTTATTTCAGCTAATGACAAATGTGTTTTAGTAGTATGTGCTTTTAATGGAGTAAAATCAGGACCCTAATGAATGGGTCCACACCACTAAATGTCTGCTCTGTGGTTAGGTAGGAAGACCAAACAGATGCACCATCCGGTGACATTTGTGGACCCCAGAACAACCAAGAAAGTGTTTGCAACAGGGCCCTCATTGTAGAAATGTGCGAGAGCCCTTCCTGCTTCCTCTGGCAGCTGGCATTCTGGATTATCAACAGCAGCACCCACTGTGATTATTTACATTCAGTGCACGCCAGGCACTGGGCCAGGCCAGAGATACAAGGATGAGTGAGATCCTTTCTCCACCCAGCTCCGGGCCTGGCAGGGCAAACTGTTCTGAGACGGTGGTGAGATGAGTTCCCTGGTGAGGGCCCACCTTTTCTCGGGTGCCAGGTGGGCCGGAGCACCATGGATGCTGCCCTGGATCTCAGTCTTGGAGGACAAGGACGGGTTCAGGATAAAAATGCCAGAGAAGCAGTGTTTGGTTTTCACATTCTCTCATCTTTATCATCCTTTCCTCTGCAGCCCTTGAGGGCCCCCGAGCAGGGCTGGCCATGCATTCCTACGTCCCACCCGTAGAGTTTGGAATCCAAAGATGGGGCTGGGTTCAGGACTCTTTCTTTCAAGCATCCTAGGTCCTTGCAGATGGCCCACGGACCTCCCAGGGAGACATACTCTGTTTCTAAATGAGGAGTGTGATGTAAACCTCATGACAGGAAGATAAATCAGCAATGGATCTGCCAAACTCACCCTGCAGACTCTGGGGTGAATGTCCTTTCCCGTTATCTCCCGGCAGAAGTCCTGGGTCTCCTCTGATGAGATGCCTTTGTTTATTCCCCAAGATCCCTGCACTCCCCAGAGATGCACAATAGATAGAAGATTCTTTGACTGATGGGGGCTTAGCTGGACCACATGTGACAGTCTTACCGAAGCTTCGAGAGGAGCTGATACAAAGACACTGCCATATGCAGGTCAAGCAGGTGTGGCATCTTCGCAATCTATGGCTGCATTTATTTTTCTTGCTGGTGTGTCAAAAGCCTGGCAAGGAGTGGTGTATTCTGGTGCCCAGCTTGGTTCTGAAGACCACCATGGTGTAGACGGCCCAGAGGCAGGAGCAGGAGGCAGCTGGTCACATTGCATGTGCAGTTGGGAAGCAGGGAGCGAGGACGCTGGCTCAGCTCACTTTCTCCTTTTTATTCATCCCAGACCCCTAGTGTATGCAAGGGTGCTACCGGGGTAGGAATGAACTGATTCAATCTAAACAGTTCCTTATAGATAAGCCCAAGGGGTTGTCTCCTAGGTGACTGCGGATCCAATTGACACTATTAGTCATCACAACTGGCTAAAGTGTTTTGTGTAAACATTGTAGTAGATTGGAAAGGGAGCACTTCTGGGATCAGATGGTGCTGGGCCTAGATCCCAGCTCTTCTGTCTCCCAACCTCAGCAGCAAATCCAGCAACTGCCTGACTCTGTCTTCTTAGTTCTGGGGTAGCCATGTGTTGGAATGCCTAGCACCAAGCTGTTGGCATTGTTTGGGGAGACTGTGGAACCTTGGGAGTGTGGGGCTTAGCTGGTGGGAGTAGGTCATTAGGGGCAGGCCTTTGAAGACTAGATAGGCTGTCGGTTGTATCTGCTGACAGTTGTAGCCTGAATTCTCTGCCTGCTGTCTGGTACCATGGTGGGAGGAGCCACAGATGCCTGTCTTACCTGCCACAAACTCTGCCACATTCTCTCTGTCATGAAAGACTAAGTCTTATGAGACTGTGAACCTAAGTGCTTCCTTCCCTCCTTGAGTTTCTTTTCTGTGTTACTTGATCACAGAGACATAAAAGCCACTAACCAGAAGCTAACTAAAAGGAGCTAGCCCCTCCTTAGTGGTTGTCTGGTGTGAGCTAGGTAACTACTTTTATATCTAGAGGGGTAGCGACCTTTGTGTCTAGACATTGTATCTATCTAGCCATTCAGCTGCTCAAAGTGGTGGCTTCATGTGACTGTGTAAGGATTTTTGAGTCAAGTGGAACCTGAGGGAAAGCAACAGAGAACAGGCTGACAGACAGGTATGACCCTGGGACTGTAGTTTGTGGACTCCTGGTCTAATGTAATAGATCACTAATAAGTTTTCCCTTAAGAAAAGGTCACTAATTTCTTAGGCAGTCATTTGCACTCGAAGCTGAGACTATACCAGGACTTGCCCTCTCGCGTGCACAGCTGGGTCACGTTATCCAAGTCTCTTTGCGACTTGTAGGACAATGTGACCAAGTCCTGGTCAGTGATGGTGGAGGGAACCTCAAACAGCACTGCAAGGCCAGAGCCAAAATAACCTTCCCTTTGCATCCCACCCCTGTTCTTTTCTTCTAGTCCTTGACAGCAGTGAACCTCAAAACCTTAGAGGCTGAGGGACTCCTTAGATGGAAAAGAACCAGATTCTGAAAGTCTGCAGGAATGGCAGCCCCTCCCCACACTCAATTAACCTGAATGGGAATGAGACTATGGATGGGACAAACTTTAATTTTTTTCAAGGATCAAGTATACAAAGGTCAAGCAGAAAAGGTCATATACACTAGGCTGGTCTTGAACTCTTGCAGCCCACGCTGACCTTAAAGTTTGGATACCTCTGCCTCCCCCAATTCCCCTGCCCCTGGTTCTGGGATGACATGAGTTCATCATATCTAGTTCATGTGATGCCGGGGGTTGAACGCAGGGCTCTGCGCATGCTAAACAAACATCATCCAAGCCCCAGGAGATAAACTTTCTGATATAAACCACTGTCTGATATAGCTCTTTCTGTGAGCTGGCTCTGACTGTTGAATTTTGGTCCATTTCCCATCAAAGGGAAGACTGTAAGGCTATAAACTTCAACACAACAGTTGGCTCCTGGCCTTCCTTGTCTGGCACACAGGGTCCCAGGTGATCCTGCCCACTTACTGGCTGCGCATCTGGGGCTCCTCTCCTCTCTTGTGTCCCTGGATCCAATGAGGTACACCTGCCCTCACATGGGTCCTTACGTATGTCCGTTCCACTTCTCCAAACACCTTTCTTCTTTCTTCCCAGTCATCCCAGTTTTTCCCTTAGCATTCACATTAGAAGTTGCTTGCGTAGACAGAGTGTCCCATAACCCTCACCTCAGCCTGGAACTAAGGCTGGGTTCTGTTCTCTGCCTCATGGTTTTTCCCCCACTAAGTGTTGATGGTTGAACAGCTGCCTTCCTTATCTAGAAAGAACGGGTATTCTGACCCCTCTGCTTAACACAGCGTTTAGTATGTATTTGTGAGGAATTTCATGAGTGAAAGAGAAAAGGGCTGAGTGGCGAGTTCAACCCTTGTTGTAACTCTAGCTAAGCTAATCCTGAAAGGGACTGCCATGGACTGACAGAAGCCACTGTCTCCTGACTCTGCCGCTTCTTAATGACGCACGACAGACAGGTCCTCGTGTCTCTCTCCTCCCTAGATCTGTGAGGTGTGACCACTCATCAGGTGGTCAAGACCACATACAAACTCAGCGTCAGAGAGCTCCGATCCTCACTTGACTGCCTGCGTGTGAGCTGTTGTCTGTGGGTGCGCCCTCCGAGGGATGTGACCTGGCACATGAAGAGAACAGGGGGAGTGGAGCTGTCGGCTTCCCGAGGTCATCATTTTTATGTGCTGACGCCCATTGTGCAGAAAAGACTTTTCTCAGCTGTCCTGGCTCTCCTCAGCAGGCCTGTGTCGTCAGCAGAGCCTTCTGTGGGGGCAGCTGGGCACAGGCGCAGGGCTGGGCAGAGGCAAGGGGCACGCAGGAGCTGGCGTTGGCAGTGCCAAGGTACAGCTGGACCCTCTGCCCTCTAAGGAGTCGGAGCCAAAAACATGCCACCCAACCTTCACAACAAAAGGAAACTTTCCAATGCTCTTTCTGCCCACCCTACCCCCTTAAACAAAGACCGAGAAAGGAGTTTATTTGTACAGTGTGAGGGAAAGTGGGCTCCTGGGCCTTCTCAGGATGGTGCTTTCAGAGTGACAAATGGCTGGAGAGGGAGCAGATGGAGCCTTTATCTGAACAAGGGATCTCAAAAGAGGCTTCTAGGAGACTGTAGTCTCTTGCTTTTCTTCTCTTTGTAATAAAACAAAAACACTTTGGGGCTGGTTCCTGTGTGATAAGAGAGAGCCACAGGGAGGATGGAGGTTGGGGGCTTCTAAGAAAGTAGGTAAATGTGAATTTTTAAAAGCCCTTGTGGTGGTAAGGGCCCAGCGTAGCCTTCAAAATCAAGACTGATTTAGCATTTTTTAGTCTTCAAAACTGAGTTCAGGGAGGAAAAATGAAAGTCAGGCAGGAATATGGGGACTATTGTCAAATAGCTTCCTAGACCTCCGGTGCCAATCTTTGTCTAATCAGAGAAGCAGGCACTGTGGTAGGAAGACTGCAGGTTCCCTCTGGCTGCGTGGGACTGGGGATACTAGCCTGTCTCTCTTCCCTGAGTTAACTGCTCATCTGTTAGCTGGCCTGACACTCCTCTCATTTCCCTGGCAGCTGAGTCAGTTTTCAGGTTCCTGAGGTATTTAATTCCCAGCCCTGCATTCAGGGATACCAGATCTATGTGCAAGCAGGAAGATGTCTCAGGATGAAACCAAACTAACATGGGAGGTCGGGCTTCCTGAAATCAAGATTTCTTGATTCCCTCCCAAGGTGACCTTTCTTCCTGGTGGGTTTACCATACCACCCATGGCATTGACAGAGATCCGGTTTGTCTGCTAAACATCTAGACCCTCATAGGTAGTCAAGGAGAGAACCTGGCCCAGGCCATGTATACCGCGGAAAATGCTACATGGAGGCAGAGTGGGCTCAGCCCCAGACTTAAGAAACATGGATGTTTGCTCTTCTGCCAAACCCAGTCCTCAGGAATGAGGATATAGCACACACACACCGTGCAGAAATCTCTGAGTCAGGTCACCAGCACTGCGTAAACTCAGCCAAGGGAGTACATGCCTAAATCCAAGCACATGGGCAGTAGACATAGGGGATCAGAAGTTCAAGGGCATCCTTTTCAACCTAGGGAATTCAAGGCCTGCCTGCAGTATGAGGTCCTGCCTCAGAGTCCAGCAAGGACAGAACCTCCAAACAAGCAAACAGCCCCAGTCCTTGGAAGGAGCTGCCCTCTTGTGTAGGATCACCATAGGGCCGAGGAGACAGCTGAGTGACATGCAGGGCTCTGGCTTTTCCTCCTGACATCAGTGACCAGTCACAAATGAATCAGAGCATTAGAAGTCGGTCCACGCCCACAGGCTTTCCCCCAAGAGTCTGATTGTAGCAGTTGATCTTAATTACTGACTTGATTGAACAGAGAAACACAGGAGATTAGTGAGACACACCTCCACATGTATCTTACACAGATGTTTCTAGTCGGTTAGGTCATGAGATTCTGTGCTGATAGTGGATCAGTCCTTTTCATGGCTTCCTACCATGGCACCATTTGGAGGTCAAGCTCAGCTGGAGGATGGAGATTGCTGCAGGTGAGCTCTTGGGATCTATGTCATGCCCTGCCTCCTCCTGCACCTCCTCCCTCTATTTTTATCTCCCATGAAGTAGTTTCCTTACCAGAGGCTCCCACTGCCTAAGTGACCACGGCTGAACCCTCTACAACTGTAAGCCAAATAAATAATTCCTCCTGTTAAATTGTTCTGTTTAGTATTTAGTTTGTAGCAAATCAAAAACAGCTAATGCAATATTTAAATATTTAATTTCACATTTCACTTACCTGGTATAAGAGTCAATGTCTTATATTAACTTTAATAATATCACATCTGCTTAGGGTTGACCATAAGTTTTTGGTAGGTTTTGTTGCTAACTTATGTCTTATTTATGAGCAAAGAAACCTATAAGCATGGGATACTGTGCTTTCTTATTGCTCAGAAATAGTGCAGGATGAAATTTAGGAACATCAAATGTTATGACAGACTGGATGTCCCCCTTTGCTGGGGATGTTTGCTGTTCCTGTGTAGGCAGAGAACATGCAGGAGTCATTTTCCTCTCCCACCCACCAGACATCCGAGTTCTGGTGCAGATCTCTTGCTGGCTTCTGCTGCTTTGGTAGCTGTGCCTTGAGATGAAACTGTCCCATCTCCCCATGGCTTCCTCATAGAAAGAACAGGTTTGGCACAGAGACTTCACTGAGTTGCATGGGGTGTGTTTGTCTCCACTGCTCCAGTAGGTCCTTAGAATTTCTATTTTCCCCATGTGATGTGGAGGTGGATTGGGTAGAATGGCGGCTTACTATGAAGCAGACAGTGGTATCTAGAAACAGACACCCAGAAGAAGGCCTCTACCAAACTCAGGTGGGATTTTGAAGGTCCCCTCCCAGAAGGAGAGGGGACAGAGGACACCACAAATGCAGATACAGACTGGGCTCAGCATGGTCCTTAGGCTCTAAGTTTGCAGTGAGGGACCTGGTTGTCACACGCTGAAGGGGCCGAGGGCACCGTGGTCCTTCTGAGAGCAGCCTGGACCACCATTGTCTGGACCACACTTTGTCAGTAGCATACAAACCATTCTGAGGCATGTGATACCCCAGTCCAGGACAACTGCATCCTTGCTCCAGCGTTCCACGTCTCGAATGCCTTTCCCAGTTGTTGCTCAGCCCAGTGTACGCACAGGATGGCTCTGATTTCATGGTGTTTCTGCCAACTGGAAGGGATGGGCAGCCAACAGCTCAAGATGAAAGGCGATGTGTGCGTCTCCAGTCCCAGAGGGCGATACACTGTAAGCTGATGTCGTTGAGTCATAAGCAAAAGGGGCCAGGGGCCAGGGTTCCTGCCTGAAAGCTCTGCAGAACATTTATGGAGAAGGAACAGGGAAAACAATTACACCTCTTTAATTCTGATTTTTCAAGTGATGTCCTCCAGATAACATCAAGGACCAAATTTCCTTTCATTGCTCAGGTGAGTTTTCAAATTATAGACTCATAGGAAAGTCACATGCTTTGCCCAAAGTATTAAATATCCATGGTAAAAGAGAAAAGATTAAAAGATGCTTATACTGATTTTTTAGATTATGTGTACGGGTACGTGCATGTGAGTGCAGGTACCTGCGGAGGCTCAGAGGGGGTCTAGGATTCCTTGGGTTTGGGGTTATAGGGAGTTGTGAGCCCAGCATGGATGCTGGACATCTAAAGCTTAGATCCTTTACAAGAGCACTATGCATTCCTAACTACAGAGCTACCTACCTCGCCATCCTTGGCCTCAACTTTTTAAACGTCAAATAAGGAAACAAATTTTAGTTCTGGAGTGTAAGAAATTGTATGAAGAGCCTTTCCTGACGAGGCACCTGTCTGTGTGTCTTAGTTAATAAAGATCTGGTGATCATGTGACCAGTTTATCAGAGACCTCTTTTGTCAGAGACCCTATAGGATGGCTGGGAGCCCCTATTTAGTACACATGTTTGTAGGGTTTGTTGCTATAGAGATTTGCATTGGTATGGATCTTGGTTTATCGATACAAATTTAAGCTCAATTTTGTTATATGTATATTTCTGCTCTTGATTAAGATATTGTGTTTGTGCAGCTCATTTAAAAATGTAATGTAATGTATAATTAAGAAATATAAGTAAATAGATAGTCATCTATAATAGTCAAGCTTGTAGTCATATTAGTTAGGTTTTCTAGATGTACAGAGATGTATTTCAGATGGATAGGCATTCTTCAAACTTTTCAAAGACTACAGAATATGGCATTTAAAATGTTTAAGAACTTAGGACTTTTCATGACAACGAGATACATCTGCCCCTGGCAGCACCAAGCTACTTCAAGGGATGATGGGCATCAAAGAGGCTCCTTATGGCATTGGTTAGCCATTTGGGCAAGAAATTGCTCTTGCCTGGACTGCTTCATGATATGCTGTAAAAACTGGACATGTAGGATCCACAGAGAAATTACTGCTGAACTTGCCTAAAAGTGAGATGGTCCTTTGGGGTTCCTGCTACATGAAAGAGTCTGCAAGACATTCTGAAGGACACAGAAAAATGTGATGGACAAACTACCAGTATAGGTGGAACTGTCTTTGAAATTTCCTGCCTAATGGAAGGGTCTGCTGGATACTATGGGCCTGTAGGCTGAAGATGGATGCCACAATGGTACAGAAGAACAGTCATGTCCAGGCAGTGAGATGTCTCTGTCAAATCTAGAGTTTTGGAAGTAGTTGCTTACAATGTACTTCCTGTTTACTTCATGTTTATAATAATAATAATATATCCTTCTGGAGTCTTTGATGGAGTCAAAGAATATGTAGTTATAGTTATAGTTTTCCTTAGTTATGATAAAAGATAAAGTAGATATAAATATTGTAACTATAATTCTTACTTGATATCTGTTTTGTTATATATAATTTTACTATGTTAAATTTAAAACCTTCCTTTTTATTTAAACAGAAAAGGGGAGGTGATGTGGGATTCCCTTCTGTATGCTGTGAATACCATTGCTTAATAAAGCAACTGTCTTAGGTCTATGATAGTGTAGAGAAGAGCTAGGCAGGGAAAACTAAACTAAATGCTGGGAGAAAGAAGGTAGAGTCAGGAGAAGCCATGAAGCTGCCACCAGAGACAGACATGCCAAATCTTTGCCAGTAAGTCACAGCCACATGGTGATACACAGATTAATGGAGATGGGTTAAATTGAGATGTAAAAGTTAGCCAATAAGAAGCTAGAGCTCCACCGGGCAGTGGTGGCACACGCCTTTAATTCCAGCACTCGGGAGGCAGAGGCAGGCGGATCTCTGTGAGTTCGAGGCCAGCCTGGGCTACAAGAGCTAGTTCCAGGACAGGTTCCAAAGCCACAGAGAAACCCTGTCTCGAAAAACCAAAAAAAAAAAAAAAAAAAAAAAGAAGCAGAGCTAATGGGCCAAGCAGTCAAGCAGTGATTTAATTAATACAGTTTCTGTGTGATTATTATTATTTTGGGGCTGAGCAGCCTGGAACCAACAAGCTGCCTCTTACAACAGCTTGTCTAAAAGAATTTACATTTTTAAACTTAACCTAGTCCAGTAGATTATTATATAAATATATATACTATTATATAGATTATTATATACAGATTATATTTACTATTATATATAATATCTATTAGACTGGGTTATGTAAGTATATACACATATATAGATGAATAGATTAACTATAGATTATTGAATAATAACTGTTTTCTGATACAAAATTTTGCCAAGAAGGAATAGAATTTTACATGAGAATTGATACAATGTAGTTCATCACTGAAGCGACTAAGTGCCAGAGAGCACAGGCTTCCTGGCTGCCCACCCAAGAACTTTCTTTTATTGGAGGTTTCATGAGGTCCAGTTTGCACAAAATGGGAATTGCTTTGTGTGGAGTTCATTGATGGGAGGCCAGTATAAATAACTGGTGCAAAGTGCTTGTCCAGCTAGGTGGTACAACCAAGTGCTGAGTATCTGGTGGCGACTGTCCCTGCTAGTGACAGGGTAAAGAAAGGGACTGGTAGAGGCATCTCGAGATGGGTATAGATAGCAATCCCAGGCTTGAGATGACATTTGCTAATCAAAGTGCCAAGACCCAGCGTAAGGACCTTGCACCATCTCTTCTTGAGCTGGGCAGACTGACGCATAGGAATGAAGACTAAAAAAGACCCATGTCAAAGCTAAGGAGATAGCTCAGTATACAAAGAGTGCTTGCTGCCCAAGCATGAGGATCTGAGTTTAAACCCCATGACCCATGAAAAAAAAATAGGAATAGCCACATATGCCTGTAACCTCAGCAACTATGAGGACCAAAGGAAAAAGGGATGCGGAAGTTTCTGGTCACCAGTCTGCTCCAGGTTGCAGAAGAGACACTGTCTCAAAGGAATAAATGATAAAGCAGGACACCGATGGTCTCCTCTGATCTCTACACACATTTGTTCAACACATGCACACACAAACGCCATACATGTGTACATTCCATACATGTACTCACATATAAATACATGTACTCATACATACAGAAAAAGACCCAGGGTCAAGAGCCTCAGGTGACAGTATCTCCTCTCCAGATGGCTATGACGGCTGAACGAAGAACGTGCATGAGACAAGATTGCCGAAGGACACCTTCCCACACACCCCTTCCCTCACACACACTCACTGCCCCTTCTTGCTCTCTATCACTTCGTATGGCCCCCAGGTCCTCAGTGCACCTGATTTGCTCTGGGCTTGCTGAACCCAGACCTGCTCAGAGCCCCACATGAAGTTCTGACTGCAGAGTGAACAGAAGGGGAGAGCCAGAGACATCCCGAGTAGAAAGGTGCTAGAGTCAGGGCTCGGCAGGGCTTGAAGAGTGGGCTGTGGGCTGCAGACTGTGTGGGAAGCCTGAAGTGGATATAGATAGAATGAGTGTTGGCTTTCTGCTTCATAGCAACCATGCCAGCGAGATAAGGGGTGGCCTCCCTGAGAGGAGGACCCAAAAGCATTGTCATGTAAATGACAAGCACCCTTGCCTCAAAGCCTGAGCGGGCTGGTCCCCTCCCATCCTGAAGGACTCCTTTGTCTACATGTGCAGTCTCATTGGGGTCAGCGTCAAGTCTGCCTTGCACAGCTGACCCACACACAGTCTGAGTAAGGAACCAGGCAGGAGAGGGATCGTGAGTAGAACCCATAGGAAAGGAAGAGCCGTAGGGATAGAGGTCTGAGCAGAGAAAGCCACCTGCCCTCAGAAACTGTCATCATTTCTCCATGTGCCAGGAAAGGCTTGCTCGAGCCCAGTCAGCTGACCCATAAAAATGAATGATGCTTCACAATTTCTTCTTCTGTTCCTGCCATCATCCCTTTTCCCATACTTCTGCCACCAGGCCCAGAAAAGCCCCAAGCTCACCTGAAACTGTCCTGCTCATCCGCTCCAGGAAGTCATCCCATCTCTCCAATCTTCATCTCTGTAGCAGCTTCCATAGGTCAGGAGCTCACTGGGGTACCAGACACTGCCCTGCATGCCACTGGCTTTGTCTCTTTCCCAGGGTTAGAAACCCCTGAATAAATAGTGAGGGCTCAATGCGTTTCAGAACACATGATGACCAAGGGAGCTCATTCAGCTGAAGTGTTTACTCCAAGGCTCAGCCTGGTACCCACTTTGGTGACTCTGTGGCCTAAACTGGCTTTGCCTTCTCTGTGGTGTGGCTGGTGCACATCACAGAATGTTGGACGACTTGAAACTTTTGTGCTTCACCCCAAGGAGGTGATAATGAGGTATCTTTATGCAGTTGGCGCCTTTTTGTTGCCAGAATTCATGGGTTTGGTTGCATGTGGGCTTTGAATTTCTCCCGGCAGCATCTGGTGTCATTAGATGAGCCTGCTTCACTGGCAGTAAGACTCAAGTTGAATGTCATGTTTGCAGCTGGAGTGTTCAGAGACCCCACGAGGAGGGTTGCAGCCCAGCAGTTGAGTGACGGTTAGAACCAAGATACACACTGAAGTCCTCTGGTCCAATGCAGAGTGTACGGCTTCTCTGGACAGTTGGGATGGTAGCTCAGTACCAAGCTCCAGCTTGGTATTATCTTCCTTGGGGCTGTAAGGACTGAGGGTTAATGTCTCCAGGGCTCAGTAGCATGCATTTTTACCTCACTGTCCACACTGTCTGAGACCCTTTCAGAATGAGGACATCATTTTGACAGAAAGCTCTATCCATTGAGTACTTTTCCCACAAGTTCTCTTTTAATAAATATGTAGCACACAGGTACTCCGAGGTATGAATATATGCCTCTATTCTAGTGGGGTCAAAAGGAAAATTTTGTGTCATATTTTGTGGTGCTTTCAGTGGTAATCAAAATGTACTGTCACAGCCAGGCATGGTGATGCATGAATGTAATTCTGATAGTTGGAAAGCAAAGCCAAAGGAGACCAAAGCCCTGGGTTTGATCCCTGGCACAAAATGCCACCACCCACTACTGCTGCCGCCGCCGCCACCACCACCACCAAAATATGCCTATGGTGATGATGGGCATTGATCATGAACATTGATGTTTAGGGTAAGGCTGAGCTGAATTTGCAGGTGCCATTGGATTGATGCTAAACTTTAACCTTTAAAAGTCGCTTAATTAGGGGCTGGGGATTGGCTCAGAGGTTAGGAACACTGTCTGCTTTTCCAGAGGGCTTGGATTGATTTCCAGAACCTGAGTGGTGGCTCAAAATCATCTGTAACTTCAGCTCCAGGGGATCCAATGTCCTCTTCTAGTCTCTGTGGGCACTAGGCACGCAAGTGGGACCTAGGCATATGTGCACATGAAATATCCATGATAAACAAACAACAAACAAAACTAGCTTAATATCCAGCAGAGACAAAATACTATGAACTACTACATTGAACCTTAGGGTTGAATTTCATGCTTAGAAATCTCTTTTTTTAAACATTTTTTGGTTTTATTTTATGAATTTTTTTCATGTGTGTATGCATGTGTACCATGTGTGTGCCTGGTGCCAGAGGAGCACATTGGATCCTCTGGAACTGGAGTTATGGATGGTTTTAAGTCATGATACGGGTGCTGGGGACCAAACCTGAGTCCTTTGTGAGAACCATAAGTGCTCTAAGCCACAGAACCACCTCTGTAGACCCAGAAACTTCTTTCTTACTTATTAGAAAATACAAAAACTGTAAGTGTAATATTGGATTACACTAAAGCTTAGGGAAAGAGACTGTATTGTTCAGCGAAAAAGAAACTATCCTATATGGATTTTTGAGCTGGAAGAAAACCCCACAGTGTAATTAATGAGCTGTTAGTTAATGAGTTAATTAATTAACCAAACAGGTCCTGCCATAGAGGAACAGAAGCAGCAATTAAATCCAGCTGGTACGGTTTGACAAGTCATAGTCTCGAGAGATAAAACGCTTGGGAAAATGTTGATAAGACTGAAGCCAGCCCCACTCAGTAGGGTGGATGCTGACCTCTGCCCTAGATTCTGTGGATAAACATATGGCCTGCATTTGAACAGTGGCATTTTACTGCCCTTGAAGATGATCTGGAAAGAGTGGCAATAACATTGGCAAACAAAGCTGAGGAAGGTGATTCCTGGCCCATTAGGGAGGAGTGACATTTGGTTTTTCACGTTGCTAGGTCTCTCAGGAGAGTAGTAAAAAGGCCTCTTATACCTTTTAAGTGCCTATAACTTGGTGTTCTCTTGTGTAGTCAGCTTTCAGTCTTACTTAAACGCATGTTATGTAGACATTTCTCCTTAGGAAATTTTGCAGCCATTTCACCCATCATAGCCACAGAATCCATCAATGTCAAAACATATGCAGGCTATAAATAATTTTAAAATGTTAAGTATCTGTGTTTTAACTGTCTTTCCCATCCTTTCAGATACTCTGTGACCTCTTTGTTTAAGAAACTAAACTCCTTTAAAAGCTCTGAGTCTCCAACTTTAGTCAGTATTTGAATATTGTCCCAAGTGACACTTCCCAAGGACGGTCACCCCCTGAGTTAATGCTAATGTGTGGTATGTGGTTCATAGGCCTCATTTATACACCTGTTTCCAAAAATGTAGCCTGTCTTACCTGTGTGACCACTGATCTGGGATATATGTTCTGGTTTATCATTAGTTAAAAAAGGAGGAGGAGGTGATGGTGGTGCTGGATAGGCATGGTGGTTTGCACTTGTATCCTCTGCCTTCAGGAGGCTGAGGCAGGAGGATTAGGAACTGAAAGTCAGCCTTGTTATAGGAGAACTTGCCTTGTAACCCACAATAACGAAGCAAGAAAAAGAGCAAAGAAACTGTTGGTGAATGTTTCTTCCCACCAGCCACTGCTAACAACCACACTGAGGCTCATATTAATTATAAATTCTTGGTCAATAGCTCAGGCTTATTACTAGCTAACTCTTACATTTTAATTAATTCATATTTCTTATATATGCTTTTCCACATGGCTTGGTACCTTTTTAAATACCACATGCTCATCTTGCTTCTTCATACATCTGCTGGCAATTCCTCTGACTCTGGCCTTCTTCCTCTAGTGTTCTCTCTCTGTCATGCTGTCTCACCCAATCTCTTCCTGCCCAGTTATTGATTAATCAGCTTTTTATTAACAATGAGAACAATACATATTTACAGTATGCAGATTTAATATTGTAATATTTACATGAAAGATTAATGTAATAAATATAATGCTGTTATAAATGTAATTCATTGTACCAAATGTAATACTGTATGTAATATTTACATGGTCTACAAATAGGTAAATCACTCTGAAATGGGAGGAAGATAGGAAGTAAGGAGAGAAAAGACCAGAATGGGGTTAGATCAAGAACAGAGAAACAGCCATTGGGAGGAAATGACTCTAGAGACTGACCCCAGCCCAAGGCCTCATCCTACAACCTCGATGGTCCCATGATTCTAAGGGGGGGGGGAAGGATGGACTATTCGGTAAACTGTGTGGAAGATTCCACAGCGATTCTTTAGATCAGAAAGACAAAAATCTACCTAACACCGTTTTCAAAGGTGGGCTCAAGGTTGGTAGACTCAAAAATCCAATGACAGAGTTACTGAAGGAAATAGAGGCAGGGGTGACAAAGTCAAGAGAAGCATTTTAAATTAATTAGTGTATATGTGCACTTGTGTGCGTTTAGGGTGTGAGCAGGTTCTGGAGGTTAACAGGGTGTCTTCTGCTGAACCTGGAACTGCCCATTTCTTCAGGACTTGCTGGCCAGTGAGCTGTCAGGATCCTTGTCTCTACCTCCCCAGCATTGGGATTACAGGGGCTCATTCCCTGACTTTTATGTGGGTAGTGGGGTTTGAACACAGGTCCTCATGCCTGCATGGTGAGCATTTTACTGACTGAGCCATCTCCTTAGCTCCAGGAGAGGTTTTTTTTTAAAAAAAATATATATATATCTAAAGGTATAAATTATAATACAATAGTTGATTATCTAGATGTTTATAGATTAGATTCTAATTGTTTAATGACAGACATTGAAGATGTTGGCTGGTGATAGAATAGCATTAAGTAGATGCTCTACATTCATACCAGCATGTAACATGTACTGCACACACCCAGAACTTTAGGGATGCTGACTGTGCTCCACAGTGTTGCGCACATCTCACCTCATGAATGCCTATTCAGTCCCTGCCCTGTGAGGCTCGAGCTGGAACCCACATTTAGTAGGAGGAGAAGGTGATGACACAGAGAGACGACACAAACTGCCTTTTGAAACTTCGGAATTGCTGCAGGAGAACTGGAAAAATACCTACAAGGTCTGAGTTTGTGAATACTCATGGATGATTCTAGAATATAAATGGAACTGCTCTGAATCAGCGAGACAGTCTTGTGAGCAGGCGAAGGACACGGGAGGAAGGGTAGCAATAGTGTTTTCCTTTCTGAAGGTCCCCTCTGGGCTCTGATATACTGCAGTTGACAATTATGCATTGTGTGCCCTAAACTTGTAATGAAGTCAATGTCTAGTGTCCTGAAGCTTCTAGTATCATGGTCTCTCTACTCCCAAGGCCTGCTCCCTGGCCTTCCCAGGAGCTGTGTGGTGGGGGCTTCCCACTGCTTCAGGAAAGCATAGACCCCAGACAGGTGAGATTACCTGACAGCAGCTGCTTGCCCAAATCCTAGTCATGGCTGCATATGTCGAGAGGCGTCACTGTTCCCACCTGAAAAGCTTGATATCAACTTGATAGTTAACTATCAAGTTACTTTTAGTAGTTGGAGTTCCTAAATTTTGTAATTTTGATATTTGCTTTGTTTTTTTTAAAGATTGTGTGCTGTGTGTGTTTGTGTGTCTGTCTGTCTGTGCCTTGTGTCTATGTTTCTGTCTGTGTGTGTCTGTGCCTGCATCTGTCCGTGCGTGTGTGTCTGTGTCTCTCTCTCTCTGTGTTTGTCTCCATCTGTGTGTGCATGCATGCTTTTTCATGGGTGAATTTTCAGCCATTGCTTTGCCTAAAGAGCACAAAGTCAGATCCTTAAAGCCCCGCTGGGTAGATGAATCCCACATCCCTGGGACAAGATGCTGCGCTGGCTAAGCATGTTTTCTCCTTTTTCACTTCCTCTTCTCACCATCCTCTCAGTCGTGCAGAGACAAAGAGCGCGGTCTGGGACAGAGGTGGCCTGTGAACTCACTTATTAGGTCAGCAAGAAACCAGTAGCATTGAAAGGTGGGCGTGGAGTCCTCTGCCTGCGCTGGCAGCTGCTGCTCAGCACAGTGGACTGCCTGCGAGCCATGGGGCTCAGTGGGTGCTGCGTGTGTGAGATTGGGAGGGGCAGAGAGCAGGAATGGATGAAAAGGAAGAGCTGATCCACAGGCTTTTCTCTCCTAGGAATCAAACGTTCCTTCCCAGGTGTTAGCTTCCCTGACGCTGGCAGATGGTCTGGGGTAACACACAGCAACATCAATGTGGAAGCCAGAGGTGCAAGGTGGGCAAAAGGCCAGGAACTGCCAGGTGGTGCAGGGGATTCCCACAGGGTTGGGTTAGAGACAGGTGAGACAGCCCAAATCCTTGCCTGCTCCCTCCAGGATAGAGTGTATTCATATCTGTCTCAAGTCACAGTGGGACTGTATTCCCAAGCTCTTGCATTCCTACCTCCCAACCCCTCTATGTCTTGGATTCCTTGTCACTGGCTTTTATCCACATCAGCGGACAGCTTCACAAACCTCCCTCTAGCTCTATGCCCCAGCCTCCTCTTAAAGGGGTGCCTTAATGGACCTCTTTGCAGAGGTTTCCCTTAGGATGCTGTGCCCAACATCTGGACCCCAGCCTCCTCTTAAAGGGGTGCCTTAAATGACCTCTTTGAAGAGGTTTCCCTTAGGATGCTGTGCCCAACATCTGGACCCCACCTCCTTCTACTTTCTCCAGCTGGGAGTCTCCAAAGGTGACAGGCCAGCTACCCTGACTTTCCCATGACTGAGGGGGTTTCCTGACAAGGACCTGTCAGTGTTAAAACTAGGAAAGTCCCTGGCAACACATTGCCCTATCATAGGGGGGAAAAAGATCCAAAAGATATAAAATAACGAAACGTATACATGCACACAGCATGGGTGCTGAATAGAGAAGGCGGGGCTAGAGAAGGTGTGAAGTAGCCACGTGGCCATGTTGGGGGCCATGCTGAACTTGGTAAGCAGAATGAAGAGCGAGGCCGGGCAACAGTAATCGCAATTGCGCTCAGCCTGGTGGGGTCTGAGCCATGAGTGGAAGATGACTTCCCCAAAGCACGCAGAGGCACTAAGCCCTCTCAGAGAGGCTTGGGAAAGGAGGCCCTCAGATCTTAGGCTCAGAACACGGCAATGACTTCCACAAGCTGCTATTATATCTCATGAATGAGAAGGTTCTGGGCAGGAGCAGTTGTCCAGGGAGTACCGTTGTGTGCAAGGGACAGAACCAGGCCTCTGACAGTCACAGGCCTCACATTGAAATTAGAAGACACTATCGCTGATAACAGATTTAATAAAAAGATGCAGGCAGCCATGCTGTAGGAGTGTGAATGTTACCCCAGGTTTGTGTCATGGAATGGAGTCCCTTCTATGAGGAGGTAAGAGGCTAGAAACATAATCTGACTTTGGTGTTTAGAAGCTGAGCTCTGTGCTGATCCGGATTATGTAGTCATCAGGGTGGGCTTCATAGTTCAATCCTGGTAGCTCTACAAAATAAAGCAAAGGCAGAAGGTGTGTGTGTGTGGGGGGGGGTGTTGTAGGGAGGGTCGCTTGTTCATCCCAGTCACCCAGAACCAAAACAATCACACAGAAACCATATTATTTAAATCACTGCTTGGCCCATTAGCTCTAGCTTCTTATTGGCTAACTCTTACATCTCAATTTAACCCATTTTTATTGATCTGTGCATCACCATGAGGTCCTGGCCTACCAGCAAAGTTTCAGCACGTCTGTCTCCTGCAGCAGCTCCATGGTGTCTCCCTGACTGTGTCCTTTTTTCCCCAGCATTCAGTTCAGTCCTCCCCACCTACCTAAGTTTCACCCTATCAACAGGCCAAGGCAGTTTTTTATTCATTAATGGTAATCACAGCACACAGAGGGGACTCCCACATGGGGGGGGGTGGCTAACCCAATGAATGGAAGTCATCATGGTTTCTCCATTTCCCGCAGTGTAGAAGTACAGTGGGACTTTGCTGCCCCACCTGCCAGCTCCCAAATAACCACATGGAGATTTTTTATTAATTATAAAAGCACAGCCATTAGCTTATCTCATTCCTAATTAGCTGTTATGACTTAAATTAACCCATTTCTATTAATTTATTTTCTGCCTCGTGGCTTTATCACTTCATCTCCATAGTGCCCTTCCTGCTTGCTCTGCTTCTCACTGGTGACTCTGCCTTTCTTCTTCCCAGGGTTCTCTCTGTCCAGAAGTTCCTGCTATACCTCCTGCCTAGTTATTGGCCATTTAGTGTTTAATTAAACCGATCACAGAGACACATGTTCACACTGTGTAAAGGAGTATTCCCCAACACGGAAGTGTGTCTGCACGCAGTTTGTGTGGCTTTCCTAAAACGGGACAGCTTGAGGACTTGGCTTTCCTCCAGGGTGGTCTCCCAAATCCCTGTGCTGTCCCTGGGAGTGACAGCAGGATCAGGGGCACCTGGGAGCTTTTGCAGTGCCATTGGGCTTCCCGAGAATGTTGTTACTCAGCGGGTCTGGGGGGAGGGGTTGAGAATCTGCAGATCTGCCTTCTAGATGACCGTGTCACTGCAGGTCTGTTGACGCTTGCACCACCAGCCTAGAAGGAGGATTACTTCCGACAACCAGGTTTCTTTGTGATAATGACTGACTGGCTAACCTCATACTTGAGTGGCTCTCCACATTAGCATACATGTGTCAGATGTGTACCTTTAGAGCTCATTGGGTGAGCATTATGCACCTCAAATGGGGCCTTGGGCTCTCCTCCCTGTATGTGGAGCCTGAATGCGGTTGACATCTCCTCTGCTCAATAGAGGGCCCTCTGCCTACCAGGCCAACCTACTGCTCAGTGTTCCTAACTCTGTCTCCAGTGACCTCTCAGTCACCCCAGAGGCCATGCCTTGAGCCATCCCTGAGGAGCTGCCAGTCCATCCATTTAGGTAGAGGATGCAGAGTGGCCAGGGTGCCTGACATGGTAGAGGCTCTGGGACACCACAGTGAGCAGGGGGTCCAGGCTCCTCCCTGTACCTCAGCGACTAGATTTCTGATGTTCACAGCTATCTCCAACCTCATGCTCTCTCAACCTGATGCCCAGCCACCTGCAATGTCCGGGCTTCTCTGTGGAACCTTTCTCTCCCTCCCTCAGTCCTCTCCAGTCAAAAGCCACGCTCTATTCTTCAGTTCCCCATCCTGCAGAGCCTGTAGGCTTTCTCCATCTGCAGAACCCACGAAGTCCCTCAGAGCCCTCAGCTATCACTCTGTCCTCATCTCTTGTCAGGTTCCTGGATGCATGATCACTTGACTCCACACGCAGCTTCCCACTCCCTCTGGTTCTCCGGTCTCTGTTATCTGTGAGCTAGCAGTGCCCCGAGTCCCACCACTCCGACAGCTCACTTCCCACTCCCTGGGAACTTAGAGCCTGTAGTATTTAGCCTCTTCATTAGCCCATCTACCTGTATCTGCTGCAACCAATCAACAGAAGTGTCAGAGCAGCCACCTGTGGAGGCCCTGACTTTCCAGCTGCGCCCTGGCCTGAGAGGGGTAGCCGAGACCCCAGCAATGACTGGAGCCGGCGTTAGCAGCCAGGGCTCAGGAGGCCCCCAGTAATGGTATTGCCAGCCTGAACACTGTGGCAGTGTTTGCAAAAAGTGAAAAGAAATTGCCTGGTGGGGAACTCTGGAGGCAGACTTGCTTTCTCTCCTGGGGCTGGTGTACTCATTCCTGATTGGTTCTTGCCTTTTTTTTTTAACCTTATTTGCCTAATAACCCTAGCCAATCAGGGCTCATTTGTGCCTATATAAGACCCAGGGCATAGCTTCCCCGCAACATCCCTGGCTCTTGGCTGTCACCTGCCCCTCAGGTTGACACCTGACTCTTCCATGGGAAATTCACTCCTGATCTTCACTCTTTGGAGGAAGAAAGTGTCCTGGCTTCCACGAGACACTATTCTTGTCACCTTTGACCCTCAGGGTGTCTTTTTATCCTATGTGTTTTCTTACAGTCAACCCAGCCTTCTGCTCTCCCCTCAGACCAGTGTGGCCTCTTCGAGAGCATCAGCCATTCCCAGGGCTCCAATGAGGATGAGCCTCCTTGTTATTCATACCCCTCCTATTTCTGGTCTTCGGAGAGAAAGGCATAGGAGCCAGGCTCCAGGGGACACTGTGGGTCACCCGGGCTGTGCATCCCCCAACCTGTCTCACTCCTCACTCATCTGATGCTCTTCAGCATGTCTCGCTTCCCAAAACCAAAAACGCCTACACAGACAGGTACCACTGGCCTTCGGGTGACTACTGCCTGGGAAGGCTTCCAGGAACCACCCAGAATCTAGGGACAGCCCTCAGAAGGAAAAAAAAAGATCCTATTTAGTAATATGTGGAAGGAATTTTTGGTAACTATTGTGCATTTAATTATCCCTGACACTGCAATGATTTCTGAGCATGGACTTGTAGCGTAGATGTTCCCTGGGGCTTCTGTTTCAATTATTTCATTTTTCTGTTGCTCTCTGTCTTTCCAGTAACCACCCCCCCATCTATGTATGACCAAACTCAGAGCCTGCCATAATGTGTCAGTAAATTATCTCGAAATGCCTGTGCTATCTATAAACTCCTAGACCAGGCCAAAATCTATTAGCATTTCTAAAACTCATAAAGAACACTGTGGCGGGATGCTGATATTTTCTAAATGATTATAAAATTTTATCTCATTTACTAGTCATCCAAAAAGTATCAGATTTTGCCACTGTGTAGGGTCATATTATCACAGTGTCGCCTGGTTTCCTGAGGAACAAAAGTCTGTCCTCTCAGAGATACCCCCAAAGACAAAGCAAAGGAACTACTCAAGTCTTGCTTGGCGAGCAAATGGGCTCATTGGCGTTACTTACAGGAACATGGGTGACTCAAAGGCAGTTGCATCACTGAGTTCAGCCCGGGATGGGTGACAGACAGCTAATGGAAGCTGTGTCCCTCCCTGGATCTTAAACGCTGCTTCCAAAGGCCTGTCCTGGACCCGTGCCTTCCAGCAGGGCTCACCCTTCTTTCCTTGTGCTTGGAATGCAGCCTGTGATTCTCTTACAGCATTTAAACACACCCAACTTTGTATTCCATTGCCAGTACCACATCCCTAACACTTAGCCAGGAGCAGAGTCCAGTCTAGACCCCTTCTAGGTGTACAGTAGTATGTCTTCCTTCCTGGAGCAATTCATGAGTCTTTTGAATGAACGAATGAATGAGTGAGTGAGTGAGTGAATGAGCAAACCATCTTTCTGTCCAGTAGGGCAGGAAGTCAGTGATAGTTGAATTTTAGGTTGGACGTACACTACTGCACAGGGCATCCTGTGTGCTTATCCACCTAAACTCTTGAATGTGCACAGTGAGAACGTGTAATTGCTGAAGGCTGCTGGCTGACTGTGTCCTGCCGTCTTGGTTAGTGTGTGTTGGGAAAGTAAGCTCTGACAACACAGGGCCAGAATAAAGCTCACTTGCCTTTCTTGGTATTCCTGTCCTCACATTTGGCAGTACTGGGCATTGAACCCAGGAATCCAAGAAGGCTAAGCAGGATTTTTCTTCCTGTTTGTTTCAATAACTCCAAAGCATCACAACAAAAGCAATTCATGTGTGAAATACTTTATGAGAAGAATATTTTCCATCTACAGCCTGTGTAACCTTATTGGTCACAGGTCCCATGTGACTGCAGTGCCTATGACAAGCTGTGGGAAGACTGGGTGCTAAGTCAGCTTGGCCCTAAGACTTGGCAGAACCCAATTGTGAGTGGGAAAGACGAAGTCTCTCTTAACATGCTGTCACCTGAACAAAGACATCGTGGGGTGTCCTGTGGAAAGGGAAGACACCGCCGAGTGACCTCGAGTGCTACAAATAATGCCTTTCTACGTTATGAACTATTCAGAGCTTGCACTTTGGGCTGCTTAAATTTAAGCAGGACAGTGCTTGCAAAGCCGTGACCTCTGAGGAGAGAACACTCATTGTTCCATTGTCTCTGGCTAGCCTGGGTGTCCTTGAAGCCGTCTGTCTTCAAACCTGACCGGTGCTGTCCTGAGATGAAATGTTTTCCTGATTGCAACCCGCCGGAAATGTTATGAAAACAATCCTGTTGTCAATCTTACTTTCTCTTGCCCTCAGTCTCAAACCACCATGAGAACAACAAACAAAGTCAAACTGAGCGCAAGACACAAGAAGGCTGGAGTGTGGCTCAAGTTTTCTTGTTTGAATCAAGGAACAGGTTTTAAACCTGTAGTCGTTCGTTGAATGATTCTAATGACAAGGAAGAGGCTTTTGCATATTGTCGTGTTTCTTCTCCAACTCACTTGTCTCTAACAGTACTCGTCTCAGTGACACGAGGACCTTTGTGTTTGTGTCTAACACGCCCTCGTGTTCACAGAAGAGGAAGTCCCTAGGCTGCAGGACTAAGCAGCATTCTCTGATTTGATGTAAGAAGATTCTAGAATGGTGTGCCAAAGTAAAAACTGAGGTAGTAGCCTTGGAATACTGCTTCTTAACGTTCGTGTCAAATGTGCTTGTTCTATGAAATTTTAAAAAACCACACCTGTTAGACCAGGAAAAGACCAAAGATTTTGACTCCGAAGGCTAGTTTCACATTCAGGAAAAGTCGTATTTTTCTGGTGACAGTGTCATCGACTTGGCTGCCTGTGTCCTGAGGGTGTGTCCTTATTAGAAAATATGACATTGGCTATTTTAAAGGTTAAAAGGCACTAATGACCCCAGTTTCTGACAGAATTGCAAAGCATTGGCGACTGCACTTCCCAAGCAGAGAAGTGGGTGGCAGTTTTGAAAGACAGAAACTGAGATCTAGTAGATGGATCGGATCTTGTTCTGCAGCCCGGGATTCCTTCTCGGCACTGTAGGTGGGGAGCCCCTTGGCTCTTCAGGATGGCGGGTTTCTAAGAATGTGAGTCTGGACGTGGAAGCACCCCCAGTGCTTACAGTGAACTCCGGATCACACCCTCCCCAGGAGGCAGAGGCGGGGACAGCTGGAAAAGGTCAGAGCTGTAAAAGGAAATCAAATCACTCTGTTGTAATAACTTGCCAGTAAATCATCACACATCTAGACCGAAGCAGCCACCACACATTGCTTAGATTAAACAAGACCTTCCATAGTCCCTCAGGGACAGATGGAGTCTTGTGAACCTTCCCCTGCTTGACCATGAAATGATGACAGGTCCAGCTGTATGCAGGTCGCACGCTGGTGACCACAGCAGGTGACCTAGTGTAATGGCTGTGTCCTGTCCCATTCAGAGGAGACGACTGTTTCTCAGACCACACCTCTGGCTCTAACATTTTTTCTGTGTCCTCTTCCTTGGTGTCCCCTGAGTCTTTCATGTAAGGATTAGTATAGATGTCCTGTAGAATCAAGGACTCCAAGGTCACTTCTCTGCACCTTGACTGGCCATCAGTCTGTGTATTAACCCCTATCTATAGCAAAAAAAGAGTTTCTCTGGGGGAAGCTGAGAGCCAGACTAATCTACAGTCATACAGATAAGTGTTTGGAGGTGTGTGTGTGAGCCCACCTAGCTAAACCAATAACAACGGGTTCTTCCATAGTGCCCATGACCGCCCAGCCACGGGTTCTTGGCCAGGTTTATGGTATCACCTTTTTAGGTCTTTTTTTACTTATTTTACCTTATGAGTGTTTTGTTCGCATGTGTGTCTGTTTACCATGTGCATGTCTGGTGCCCATGGAGGTCAGAAAAAGGTGCTGGAACCCCTGGAACTGGAGTTGTGATATGATATGTAAGTGCTCGATCCTCTGTAAGAACAATTAGTGCTTCTTTTTTAAAGTAGTATTTAATTAATTGTTTATTTTATTTTATGTGCATTGGTGTTTTGCCTGCATGTATGTCTGTGTGAGGGTGTGGTAACCCCTGAAACTGGAGTTACAAACAGTTGTGAGTTGCCATGTGGGTCTTGGGAATTGAACTGGGTCCTCTGGAGATCGGCCCATAACTACTGAGCCGTCTCTCCAGCCCCTGGTTTTAAATTTTTTATAGCTCTTCATTCTTCGGGGGTTATTCTGGAGACTGCTTCTCCAGGATCTTAAAAAATCAATTCTAAGAAAAGCTTGTCATCCCTGTTATTAATTAAAATTAATCCAGATATAGAAAAAAATCAATTCTAAGAAAAGCTTGTCATCCCTGTTATTAATTAAAGTTAATCCAGATATAGAATGTAGACAGATCTTATATCTTTAAAAAAAGAAAGACACTGTGGTTAAAATTTTTGTGGAGATAAAAGTTGACACCCTATGGAATGTGGCCAGGAGTATTTATTTTGGGAGGTTTTACAAGAGTGAAATTGACATAAACTATCAAATTTTATTACATAGTATTTTAAATCTTGTTTTAGGAGTATTTGGATTGTAAAGTATATAAAACGACCAAATAATTTTATTGAAATTATGAGGGTTTTCTTTTTAGCCAATACTTTTTTTGCTTACTGTGACTTAACTATACTTCCAAACTCTTAGAGACTCAGAGTCATATTTTTAAAAGAAGGCTCTTGATGTTTCTGATTCCTGTGTGTAAGAGGCCACATCATCCTTATCCAAAATAAAGGGTTGGTTTAAGAATAGGAGTTGAGGCTGGTCATGGTGGCACATGCCTTTAATCCCAGCACTTGGGAGACAGAGGCAGGTGGATCTCAGTGAGTTCAAGGCCAGCCTGGTCCACAAAGTGAGTTCTAAGACAGCCAGAGCTGTTACACAGAAAAACACTGTTTCTAAAGAACCAAAAATCAAAACAAAACAAACAAAAAGAATAGGAGTTGTGTGTGCTCATCTATGGCAATGATCTACAAAAGAGATCCATAAATCATACTCAGATTTTATAAAGCAGTCATGGACCGCAGTATCACATACACAGGTAAATGCACAGAAAAAAATCTCAAAGACTACAAATATGTGGGAACTTAGGAGATGGTAATGAGTTCTGCTGTTTCCGTCTAATTTGCATATACTTACATTGCAAAACATTGAATTACAGTCAGTGCATTGTAAAAAGTATTTATTCTTCTAGATTTTTAATCTGTTGGTGTAGAATGGGAATATAGGAAACCCCAGGTTTTGAATTTAAAAAAAATCACAAACATGCTTTTAGAAGTAAAAAGTTCATTTAGTCACAAATAAAATTATAGAATTGTGACTTTTCTTGAAAATTCAGGATGTGTGGTCAAAACTGAGTGTTTATCATCAGAGCTAAATGACAATGGTCTCTGCAAGGCCTAGGCGGATTCTCCACTCTGGTGACCATGGTGATTTGAGAAGAGATGGAAAACTGATTTTGCAGACAGAGGAGCAACATCAGGGACCCAGAAAGGGAAAAGTGACATGAACACAGTGTGTGTGCATGATGAAGCTGAGGTGGTAAACAGTACTGGGTCAGAAGAAGACTTGTAGGATGGGTCAAGGCATTCTGGGAAGGGCCTTGAGGAGTGTAAGAGTGTAGGAGGAGAGAGGCTTGTTAGTTCTTGCTGCCCAAATCCCAGCCTCCTGGCTAGCTTAGCCCCAAAATAACCACACAAAATTGTATTTATTAAAACACTGCTTGGTCCATTAGCTCTAACCTCTTATTGGCTAACTCTTATATTAATTTAACCCATTTCTATTAATCTGGACCAGGTAAAATACCCAGTGTCTGTCTCCTGTGGCTCCATGGCTTCTTCCTAACTCTGCCTCCTTTGTCCCAGCATGCCATTTAGTTTTCCCGGCCTACCTAAGTTCTGCCCTATCAACAGGCCAAGGCAGTTTTTTTAATCATTAACCAATGAAAGCAACACGTAGACAGACGACCTCCTACACCATAAGAGAATGACTCTTCTGTAAAAGCGAGAACCAGCTTAGATCTGAGCAGAGTATCTCCAGTTTCAACTGTAACTTCAATAAACAAACTGGTTCACTTGGGTAAATCCTTTCTTTGGTCTATTGTCCATACCTTACCCGAGTGAACATTTATCTATATGCCCCCCAGGAAAAGCCACATGGCAGTCACTCTGGAAGGTCCAGGTAGGAGGCTGTTATTTTAGATGGATTATTTGGTATCTACTGAATACAGCTCCAGTGGGCCCCCTTTCTCAGTGCTGAAGTAGTGTTTTTTTAAAAACATATCAGAAGACCTAGGTACCTTGATCTTGAACTTTGTGTCTATGAAGATACAGTAGGTATCATAGAAACCAGCTCCTCTCTACTATTCCAGGTGATATTGGCCTTCAGGATTGAGAATATCAGTAAATACATGAATGAATATTGTATATAACTTTAAATTAACACCATGTTATAGAGATGTTAGATGGAATATAGTGTTTCAAATCCTAAGACTTCAGTTATTCTACACTGTCTTGAAAGTTTAGACATAAATCTTTGAGCTATAAATTTAGTTGGGCTTTAAAAAATGCTTTAATGTAAATTTATTTATTTATTTTTATAAGTTATATATTTTATAGCTATAAGGATAGTAGATCATTTATTAGCCAAAAGTAGCCACAATTTATCCTCCAATCTAGGATGATGAAACCAAGACAACTTAGTATAATGTGCTGGCATTGGAAGCAAAGAGAGTTCTGGAAAGATCCTATCTCCAGAGTCCTGTCACCACCTGGTGACAATAACACTTCATTCAGTCAGGTTTCTGATGAGTCTCGTGAAATCAAGAAATCTTAAAATTCTCAAAGTCTGTACTCACAATGGCAGGGGCTAGTCTGTTTTCTTTAAAACACAAACCATCTCTTTTTAAATGATTCTGTAGTCTAAAAGTATATTTCATTGAGATTTTAAAGTATGGAATGGGGCAGTATTATCATGTAGGTATTATTTTACAAAAACCAAAATGTGCGCATTTTTTCCAAATTGACTTCTTAGAAAAAAGGAAATTTTCTTCAGATTGACACAGAGTATATCCTCCTAGCACATGGACAATATAGGGCCAGAAAGCTGAAGGTCTGAGCTAGACGATTAGGACAGAACCACAAGCTGCTGGCCAACAGGAAATTAGCTGATAGATGAACAGGAAGTTAGCTGATCGACCAACAGGAAGTTAGCTGGCAGACCAAAAGGAAATTAGATGGCAGACAAGCAGGAAGTTAGCTGGTAGACCAACAGGAAATTAGTTTATAGATCAACAGAAAAAATTATCTGATAGACCAATAGGAAGTTAGCTGACAGGGCAACAGGAAATTAGTTGGTAGACAAACAGGAAGTTAGGTGGTAGATAATAGAAAATTAGTTGCTACCAACAGGAAGTTAGTAGGTATGATTCCTTCAAAATATGAGAACCACAGAAATGATGAACACCTAGATTGAAATATAAACTTCTCACAAACCTTTGACTGATAACCAATTTATGCAATCATAAATAACCTCACCCCCTGACAGGACACAAGACTTTAAAGCACACTGAATGTATTAATACAGATATTTTTATTTAGAGTTGTTGGTGTGTGTGTGTGTGTTTTGCTTTGTACCCGAAGCTGTTTTGGAACTTACTGTATAGTCTAAGCTGGCCTTGAAATCTCAATTCTGCGGCTTCAGGCTTCTGGTTACTAGAAATACAAGTATGTATCTCATTGCCAGCATTAACACAGTTTTGTTTGGTGGTGTACTTTTTACTTTCTGTTATAACTACTTACCTTAAAGTCACCTCCAAGGAATTCAATGGCTCTGGTCTTCTGAGTCACTGAATTCCTTCCGGTCCCATTTCTGATTCTACTGGTATTTACAGAGTGATATTTTTTATCTGGTGTTTGTAAGGACACATAGTGCCACTTAAGTTCTTAGCTCCAACTTACTGTCATTGTTTCTGGTTTCTGTGGCACCAAGAAATGGCCCTGAGTTCAGGAGTTTACAGCAGCTTTCCCTTGTGGAGTCTGTTGTGGCTGCACAGGACAGCTAAGGAGAGGATGAGCGCCTGGTTTTCCCACCAGGCACTCAGCAACAGGCTGTTGCTCCCTCCCCAGCACACACAGCACAGCAGCCAGGCTGGGGGAAGCAGCCAGAAGGACCCTCTTCTGACAGGATGCCCAGCTGTGTAGCTTGAACTCCCTCAAGGCCCTGACTCTGCCTCCCAGGTGGTTCAGGATTGACAGAGAAGAGAACAGGGACAAAGAGTGGAGGAATCCCTGTGTCACACAAGTTAGATGGCAGCAGGACAGTGTCTCCCTGGCTCTGTGCACACATGTTCTGATAAAATTTCCAAGAGCTGCTGACCCACGGGTGGGACCCTTTTCCTGCTATAGTTCAGAATTTTTATTTGTGTGTTGGTTGAGGCTTTTATCTGAAAATTGAGGAAGAAAGAACCCTACAAATTCATGACTCTGTTACCCTTGAATATTGGAAGCTAATCTTTTATTTTAATTAAAATATTTTAATTTCTTCCTTTCATTGGTATGGTGTTGACAGAGGTTTCTGTCCTGC
Source organism: Ondatra zibethicus (assembly GCA_004026605.1). Classification (NCBI taxonomy): domain Eukaryota; kingdom Metazoa; phylum Chordata; class Mammalia; order Rodentia; family Cricetidae; genus Ondatra; species Ondatra zibethicus. Next base: position 6,084 of record PVIU01000573.1, on the reverse strand, counting down.
CAGGTCCCTCAGTCATTCAGTCCCAAAGAAACACACAGGGGTCTACAATATCATAATCTGGTTGACCTATTAGCTCAGACTTCTTATTAACTCTTACACCTTAAATTAACCCATAATTCTTGTCTGTGTTAGACATGTGGCTTAGTACTTTTTATCAGAGAGGCATTCTCATCTTACTTCCTCTGCATCTGCGTGACAACTACAGACTGAGCCTTTTCTCTTCCCAGAATTCTCCTACTATGGTTGCCCCACTTATACTTCCTGTCTGATCTCCCCACCTATACTTCCTGCCTGGCTACTGGCCAATCAATGTTTTATTAAACCAATACAAGTGACAAATCTTTACAGAGTATAAAACCATTGTCCCATAGCACTCCCCCCTTTTTTTTCTAAACAAAACCTCTGAATCTAATATCCTTTGTTCAGCATTCTTCCTGACCATTATCCATAACAACTTGTAACCAACACTCTAAACAAAGACAAATTTCCACAATTCATTTTTTGGGAATGTGGTTGTAGTTTTCTCCTGCTGATTTGAGGTACTGATAATCTTCTGGGGACCTAAAGAAAATTTAAGATTATGATCAAGTCCTGACTGGAGTATTCTGTGAGACTTGATCATCTCAGCTAACAGTCTTGAGGCTGTTCTGGATGTAGGACTCAGAGGAAGCTCCTACAGAGATCCTCTGAAATGTTGGATTATCTGGACCATCCATTCCTATCGGAGATTTTTTTCAGGGGATCTTCCTTGATCAAACCTGATTTTTCTTAACCTGAAATGAATCCACAGCCTCTCATTTCCTGTGGAAACAAAATTAAAACCTCTTCTTCAAAGTAACATATCTTTTGACTTAAATTTTTAAGTCAAGGTATTTTCAAAACATATATGTTTGATTATAATCAAATGTCTTTTAGCAGCTGTTGCTCTTTTCTCAGCCATCAAACAATTCAAAGACAACACAATAACATACAGTATCCAAATTCTCTGTGTATTTTCCAACTTGTGGTTTTATTTTAAATATTTCTTTTATCTTTATTTTTAATGTTTTGTTTTTTGAGACAGGGTTTCTCTGTGTAACTTTGGCTGTCCTGGAACTAACCCTGTAGACCAGACTATCTTTGAACTCTTAGAAATCTGCCTGACTCTGCCTCCCAAGTGTGGGATTAGAGGTATGTGCCAACACACTCAACTACTCTCTTTCTTTTTCTTTAAGGACTTTATTGTTTTTCTTTTCTCTCCCAAACCTACATATATTTTAAACATACTTTAAACTGTTTAGAGGTTTTTTTTTGTCTTACTCTATCTTTACTGTTTATCTCTCTTCTTCTGACAACATGAGTCTTTAATTTGCTAAACAATATGGCTAGGATTAAAGCCATGGCTTTGACGGCTGGATCCACCCCATTCCTTAGCTTCCTGAAAGTATACTTTCATGGCTGAGGTACTGGTGGGAGCCATGTTTGTTGCCACAACTCTATGGAGTTTCAAGGTCCTAACCACCACCAAGAAGCATGTTGTTGGCTATTCATAAACACAATTTAAATGTTTGGTGGTGGGGCCTCTTAAAAGAGCTATAAGACTTTTGCAGCTAAAACTGAGACAGGAAGCTTTCTTAAATGAGATGCACTTGCCTCTAGCAAACAGAGTCCACCTAAGAAAATGCTGCTATCAAGAAGCTGTGCTTAACTCTGTTCTTTTGTGTCTAGAATTACTTCCCAAGCTCTCTCAGGATTTATGTAGATGTAATTGCCCCATGTTGGGTGCCATTTATGGATTTTGCATATTATTGTGATTTCTTTGAGTATTTTATCTGTGAATGAGCTAAGTACAGAGAAACATTTCATTGTACAGGCTGCTAAGATAAACCAACATATATGTTTTAAAGGTATCTTTACTTCAAAATTTGGGTCTAAGGATATGTTGCTTTGGAAAAGAGGTTCTGCTTTTGTTTTCCACAGAGGTTGGAAACCTGTGGATTCCTTCCAGATTAATGTGGTTTCATGTACCAAAACCCCCTGAAAGGTCTCTGTAAACCCCTAAAATTACTTTGCCCAACAAAAAGTAGGAAGCAGTTTGGAAAGAACTATGCCCAAATTCCCAAATATTGTTTATAAGTAGTTGTTTACATTTAAAGGTGGATATGCTATAGAGATGGATACTTTGCATTGGTATGGATCTTGGTTTATTGATATAAATTAAGGTCAATTTTGTTAAATGTATTTCTGCTCTTGCTTAAGGTATTGTGTTTGTGTAGCTCATTTCAAAATGTAATGTATAATTAATAAATACAAATTATTAGATAAGTTATCTATAATAGGCAAACTTGTAGTCATGTTAGTTAGGTTTTCTAGATGTACAGAGATACATTTCAGATGGATAGCTATTCTTCAAACCTTTCAAAGCTAACAGAATATGGCATTTAAAATGTTTAAGAACTTAGGACTTTCATGACAATGAGACACATCTGTTCCTGACAGCACCAATCTACTTCAAGAGGATAATGGGCATCAAAGAGGCTCCTTATGGAGTGTGCTAGCCATTTGGGCAAGAAACTGCTCTTGCCTGAACTGTTTGATGTTATGCTTATGAACTGGATATTCAGGACCCACAGAAAAATGACTGCTAAAATTGCCTAAAGGTGAGAAGTTCCTTTGGGGTTCCTGCTTTATAAAAGAGTCTGCTAGACATTCTGCAGGAAACAGAAGAAAGTGACTGATAAGCTGCCAATATAGGCAGAACTGTCTTTGAAGTTTCCTGCTTTATGGAATGGTCTGCCAAATACTATGGGCCTGTAGGCTGAAGATGGGTACCCCAACGTTATAAAAGAACTTTAGGTACTGTCCAGGTAGCAAGATGTCTCTGTTAATTCTAGAGTTTTGGAAGTTGCTTACAATGCACTCCCTGTTTGCTTAGGTAATATTATATCCTTCTGGAGTCTTTGATGGAGTTGAAGAATAGATAGTTATAGTTTTCCTTAGTTACAATAAAAGATAAAGAAGATATAAACATTGTAACTATAATTCTTGCTTGATAACTGTTTTTGCTCTATGTCATTTTACTATATTAAAGTTAAAACCTTCCTTTTATTTAAACAGGAAAGGAAAAATGGTGTGGGAAGTCCTTCTGTATGTGTTGCTTTTATTGGTTAATGAATAAAGAAGCTGCTTTGGCCTGTGATAGGACAGAATAGAGCTAGATGGGAAAACTAAACTGAATGCTGAGAGAAAGAAGGCAGAGTCAGGGAGAAGCCATGTATCCACCACAGGAGACAGGTACCTCTGCCAGGAGCCTGCTGAAAGTTTGCTGGTAGGCCACGACCTCATAGTGTTGCACGAGGATATAATGGAGATGTATTAGTTTACAATGTAAGAGCTAGCTAGAAATACGCTTAAGTGACTGGCCAAGCAGTGTTTTAATTAGTACAGTTTTGTGTAATTATTTTGGGTCTGAGCAGCTGGGAACAAATGGGCAGCCTCCTCTTACAGTGTGGTGGAGCACTCGTATCAAGGTGCGTGCACAGAGGTGAGAGGACAATGCTGTGGCTCTGGTTCTTTCCTTCCTCCTTTACCTGGGTTCTATGGACCCATCTCAGGCCATCCAGCTGGCACAGCAAGTGCCTCTACCCACTGAGCCATCTTGCAGGTCCTCTTTTTTTTTTTTATAGGACATTGTATTAATTACTTTTCTTTTTGCTGAGATAAATGCCTGACAGAAAAACAGCATGGGAAGAAGGACTTACTTTGGCTCACAGATTGAGAAGGAGAGTCCATCCTGGCTGGAAAGGCATGGCGAGAGGAGAATGAGGTAGCTGATCGATTTGCATCCTGGTCACACGACATCTGCACCCAGGAAGCAGGGAGAGATGTATGCCGGTGCTCAATGAGGTTTCTCCATTATTTCTCTTCATTCAGCTTGAGAATCCAGCCCGTGAGATGGTGCTGCCCACATTCAGAGCAGGCTTGTCCTCCTCGTTTAATTTGCTTGGTAAATACCTTCACAGACCTGTCTGGCGGTGTGTCTCCCAGGTGACTCTCAATCTAATCACGCGGACAGTGTAGCTTAACTGTCATTGCCCTATTTCTAAATGTGTGTAGCAGTGTTTCTGAGCTCAGGAAACCAGGTGCCTGTGGACAGACGTGCACATTCACACTGCCCACTGTGCTCTGCACCCTGCCTGCTGGGACAGGCCTGGATGTCTCCATATGGCTACCTACATGAACAGAACCCATCCTCGCCATGCAGCCGTGGAGCATATCCTCCCATCCTCATGTGTTACAGGGTTCTGTTTTGTTTTCCGCCCTCTGGGCCTTTCTCTTCATCTCCTTTACCCCACCAGGTATTTTTTTCTTTTTTTCTAAGATCTGCCCTTCCCCCCTTCATTAGTGAGCCCTGAGGAAGAAAAACAAAAGGTGAGAATGGAGGGGGCGGTGCTAAAGAATGCCCTCCACCTTCTGGATTGTGTTTGAGATGCAATCTCTCCCTGACCTGTAGCTTCATCATGTAGGTGAGCCTAGCTGGGCAGAGAGCTCCAGAGACCTTCCTGTCTCTGTCTCCATCCCTACATCCCTGGCACCCCTGGGATCACAAGCATGTGCCGTGCCCAGCTTTTTGCCTGGGATCTGGAGATCCAAACTCAGATCCTCACACTTGCCAGTGTTTGCTGCCTGAGACTTTGCCTTGATCCTCTAACAAAACCTTGTAAAGTCTTCCCATGATTCCCTGTGGCCTGGGCAGCAGATGAAGAACAAGGATGCCCTGTCATGAGGAGGTGCCGTCTAGGAGAAGGGATGGGGGAAGGGGAAGAGTGCAGAGGGGTGGGAAGGTGGGTGTACTTCCTGTGGATCCTGGACCCTGATGACAGGTCTGCTGTGCAGCCACATGAAGGCTTCCCTGTTCTCCGGGGATGGAGGTCCAGGAGACGGCAGCACTGCATGAAGCATCCTGTCCTTGGAGCTCTGAGCATCCCATGGAAGGGAGCCTATTGAAGGCTTAGAGAAGTCCACCTCAGCTGCTCTGCCTGCTGTTTGCTGTCCTCCATCTGAACAGGGCACACTTCCAGGTGGCATTGTAAGCCTTCCTCTGAGCGTCTGCTGGGGCAGCTGGTCCCTGCTCAGAGTGCTGGAAGGGAGCCAGGGTCTCCAGGAGCCAGTTAGGTGTGGGTGTCTTTCCTTTACTGGACACTGAATTGTGCACTCAGCTCCACTATAGGACAGGCGGGACTATGGGGTCAGGATAAGGGCCTTGGTGGTAGTGAGGGCTAGAGGGGGCAAGGACAAGAGTGTTTGTCTCCTGTCACCTGTGACTGAAATAAAGCATGAACAACTTCAGTGCAATGGCATTTCCTCTTGTAGTCTCTTCTCTCCTTCCCCTTTTCTTCTCCCAACCCCTCAGGGCTCACTAATTGAGGGAAAGAATATTTTCTCCCCCCTCCAAAAAGAAAGAATAGAAAAGATAGGCTGATGTTCAGACTGGCATAATAACTTACAATAAACTAGATTACTGAAAGTGCAAACTTGGGGTGTCTATAGATCCATGGTATCTATGATCATGTGTGGTGGTGATGTGTGAAAGTGCACAGGGCCACACTGTCCACAAGTATAAATAGTCATGCTGTTCCTATGGGTGCACAGGGCCCCGCTGTGTCTGCAGGTGAGCAAGGCCCTGCTGTGTCTGCAGGTGTGCAGGGCCCTGCTGTGTCTGCAGGTGTACAGGGCCATGCTGTGTCTGCAGGTTTTCAGGGCCCTGATGTGTCTGCAGGTGTGCAGGGCCATGCTGTGTCTGCAGGTTTTCAGGGCCCTGATGTGTCTGCAGGTGTACAGGGCCATGCTGTGTCTGCAGGTGTACAGGGCCCTGATGTGTCTGCATGTTTTCAGGGCCCTGATGTGTCTGCAGGTGTACAGGGCCATGCTGTGTCTGCAGGTGTACAAGGCCATGCTGTGTCTGCAGGTGTGCAGGGCCATGCTTTGTCTGCAGGTGTTCAGGGCCATGCTGTGTCTGCAGGTGTACATGGTCATGCTGTGTCTGCAGGTGTGCAGGGCCCTGCTGTGTCTGCAGGTGTACAGGGCCATGCTGTGTCTGCAGGT